>LAPY01003518.1:3481-20298 GCA_000970635.1 Eragrostis tef | reverse complement strand
CATTATACGAAGTTATACGAGTGATGTTATTTCACTCGTGTGATAGTAGTTTTTTGATTCTCTCCATAGCATCTCGTTTTATATCACCAAACAATGTCATGTTTTCCTTTTATTTTATCAGAAACACGCTAATATTTCTAACCTATGACCCCACACAATATGTTTTTATTACAAGTTTTCAACAAGTTTTTGTCTACATAACCATCATCTTAGGAAAGGTACAATGCTACATGTAGTCTCAAAGCCCGTCTCATGCAACGTCTTGTAGGATTTTTGATGAGGTAGAAGAGAGATAGGGAAAAAAAAGAAATAGACGGTTGTTTCGCGAGACAATCACCTGAAGTGTTAAAATTTAGGATTATGAGACGACTTACACATCATTATACGAGTTGTGGTTGACATGCAACCCATAAACATTCTTTTCTCGTCCATAAATTAAGAAAAAATGCAACTATTATGAGAGAATCGAAACAATCATCTAGTCTCATAAATCGTCTTATACTTATATATCATGGATGAGACTAACTATAAAACAACTTCTTTGTACATGTCCTTAAAAAGTAAGAGAAATATTATAAAGGACAAAGTGTATTACTACGCTTTCATCCACGTGTGGCAAACAACCAGAAGCGACGGTTTGCAAATACTTGCTCACCATGTTTAGATTGAGAACATAAGATGAATTTTTTATACTTTTTTCTTTGATATTATGTTGTTTTTTCATCTACAATAAAAATCAAGTTACTCCCGCACGAGATCCTATTGTTCTTTAGTCCTCGTGCATTTTGGACCGGTGGATGGAGGAGTACGGAGTGGAGAACGGTGCTACCGTGTCTTGTGGTGCTACCGTGCTACCACTATTATAGCACTAGAAAAATGCTAAAAAAATGCCAAAAAAATACAGATGCATAGATTATGCAATGATCTATCATCATGCACAAAATCAGGTTAAACAAGTTTATGTGCAAGGAGAAACAAAAAAAAGAAATCATACACACCGACTTCACATTTTTGTTGCATCTTGCTCAAATTTCCGTTGCATCTAAAATTTTGTATGATTGTAGAAGATGATATGAGCTATCCATTCATATTTTTGTTGCAATTTGTAGTTACATATTTCTGAAGTTATTGGAAACGGTAGCACGGTAGCACAAGAACTGCCGGTAGCACCAGATCTTCTCTCGAGTGGAGAACGCCATCGCTGCTCGGCCTGACACGCCGTGACTCCAACTCCCCCGGCGAGCCCGACCCCGTCCGACAGACAGCAGAGCAAATACCCGCGTCGTCGTTCCATTCTCGGTGACCCTTGACTTCCCCCTCCCCGCCCTCCACAGAGCCAAGCCAGTCCTGTGATCTGTGCCGCCGGCGCCGGTGCCCCGGGCTCCCGATCCGGCGAGGCACGCCTTCCTCGAGCGCATGCGCCAGCCCTCCGCCGCCGAGTTCGTCAAGTCCATCAAGGGGTCAGCTCTCCATCCCGCTCCACTCCTCTCTAATTCCTTCGCTTAACTGCGCGTGCGTTCGATTCAGCTAGTGATGTGGAGATCTGCGGGGAAGCATACTGCAATCGGTTGAGCTCGAGAGGCTTGCGTAGTCTGTATCAGTTCGAGGTGGGGTGTTGGGCGCTTTGAGCACAGATTAATGGGGAGTCCGTTTCTGTGCTCCGTGGAATGTCAGGTAGAGCCTTTGGCAAGATGATAGGGGCAATTGGTTTGTTTGGAGGGGTCAACCTACGGCTGATATTTGTCTCTTCACCCTTCTCCAACCATCATTTGTGTATAGGTTAGAGCTGGAGTCGAATGTCATTCCATTCTGTGCTACCTCGGGGTGTAAGCTGTAGACTTGTAATGCACTTGGATTGGATGGATGCGCTGGAAATGCATACCAAGATGTTGGACAATGTGATGAAGTTATGCATGAGAGTTTGTAATGTAGAGGAAACCTACTTGATTATGTGTATGCTTCAGCTTAGGTAGAAGACTGCTACGTTTGGGCCGAAAATAAAGCAGTACTAACTCTTAAGTGTACAGAGTTTAAACTGCTTATTTAGTTAGCAAATCCAAGAAAAATCTTTGTTGCCAAATTAGGAACAGCGTATGGCTTGGATTTATTCATAGTGGCTGCTGCCGATGCAAAAATCAAGGTGTAATCTTGACCTGCCTCATAGTCATTGTCTGGAGCATATGTACTAATGACGATACATGCCCAAAATTGTGAATAAATGCTGCGGAAACTATTGGGTATACTTGGCTATTCTAAATATAACTTTATTATGTGACACTCATGTAGATCTGGGCTCAGTGCCTAGGACCAATTAATATGTGACACTCATGTAGATCTGTTCTAAATGTTCGACAATAATTTAATTATGTTGCTGTATACAGATTTATCGTGACATTCTCAAATAGAGCTCCTGATCCAGAGAAAGATAGTGCAGCTGTTCAAGAGTTCCTTCAAAACATGGAGGGTGCTTTCAGAGCCCACACTCCTTGGGCTGGCAGTTCCGAGGAAGAACTAGAGAGTGCTGGTGAGGTAATTTTGTTTCTCTGAAACTAGCACTACTTCATCTGTTGGGTTATGCTATATCTACTAGAACTTTACTATCTAGTTTACCATCTCATGCTGTTGTATACATGTATCTACCTTGTATGGTTGAGATAGACTCTGTTGTTCCTTGTAACCTATAACAAAAGTTGGCTTTATTTTATGTGCATTTAGGGACTCGAGAAGTATGTTATGACCAAGCTCTTTAATCGGGTATTTGCTTCGGTCCCAGAAGATGTGAAGAGTGACGAAGAACTTTTTGAGAAGATGTCTCTGCTACAGCAGTTCATAAGGCCTGAAAACTTGGACATAAAACCTGAGTATCAGAATGAAACATCATGGCTGGTATGCAAGTCAATTTTGATTGTTATTGTGATTTGTATTTCACTGGATTGACTGCAGCACTTTTAGGTAGTTAGCCCACTCCTGAAAATTTTCAGGCTGAAATTGAACTGCGATAGCACTATACTAGTTGCTGTCTATGTGAAGAAACAACTGTTTGATTGGCAGTCCGTTCACTTATTCCACTGCTACAGTGCATTTCTGATATTTATATCCTGCTGCTGCAACCCACCGTCTTCAAGGAGTAGTGAAGTACAGTTTTGGTTTGATGACAACTATGAACTTGCATAATTTTTGTCGTGCCAAATCGTCAAATTAGGGCCAACATGCACTGCTGCCTACTAGTCTAGTCATTTGTTCGTTTAGATAGACCTTTTGACACTTCATGTAGGTGTAATTCACTAATACTTCTTCACCCACTTTTTATACAGCTTGCGCAGAAGGAGCTTCAGAAGATAAAATTGTATAAGGCCCCAAGAGATAAGCTTGCTTGCATCCTGAACTGTTGTAAAGTCATCAATAACTTACTTCTGAATGCTTCTGTTATATCCAATGATAACCCCCCTGGAGCTGACGAATTTCTCCCAGTCCTCATTTATGTCACAATAAAGGTATTGTTTACAACTTTTATGCATATAGATAAATTCATGGTTGGTGATATTTTATCACATAGGCCGTCTTCATCTTGAAGGAAATATCTGTTGTTGCCGGTGTTGGTGTTATTGTTTGTGCTTTATTGGGTGAAGAATGCCATTGACTGCTTGGTTGAATTTTCTTGACTTCAATAAGTATCAGCAGATGGTTGCTGCTGGTCATATTGTATCTGAAGCGTTGGACATGTCTCATGTGAGGGGCCCCTTAGTGTGTCAGATCACTCTTCAGCCTAACTTTTTCCTCTGGTACTGTAAGGCTGTACCTATTTCGACGCCTCTTCTGTATTTGTACCTATTGCGAGCTGCTGTTATGCTGTAGTTTTGCATTAATGAGAGCAATAGCTTCTAGCAAGGATCCACGTGTGCTTTGCTTGCAAGGAGATCTGTACTTCCAATAGCAAACCTATTTATCAATAGGAATCTTGAAAAGATTTACTCTTTCAAAGAAGGAGCCATTAGTTCATACTAGAGTACTATTGAAGGAGCATATTAATGAGAACGTCATGTCAAAATGATGTTTGATGAGTGATTTTCTTAGTTGGAGTATCATGTATATGTGCCAGGATAGTTCCATTTGGATTTGCTTGGCCAACGAGAGACCTTCGTCCCTTTGGATTGACTCTTGTGAATTTACTGTTGTTATCTTAAAACAATAACTGACAAATATGTTGTTGCGTTATGGGTTTGCATGCCTAGTTTGTAGCTTTAGTAATTTTGATACATAGAGTACAGTGATAGGATACTTTTTGTTGTGGGTTTCCAATTTTTCTATAGATCGTTTGTGTGATATATATTTTGGTAAGGATCATCATAATGAAACACATTTTGTTCGTAGTGCAGGCAAATCCTCCTCAGCTACACTCAAATCTGTTATACATACAGAGATACAGACGGGAAACACGATTGGTGTCAGAAGCTCAATACTTCTTTACAAACATACTGTCTGCTGAGTCTTTCATATGGAACATTGATGGGGAATCATTATCCATGAATGAACTAGACTTCCAAAGGAAGATGGAGTGGGCAAGAGAACGCTTGTTGGGATTATCAGCTGACTCGGAAAACCAGGATAATCAAGCCAATCTTGATGTCCAAGACCGTAGACCACAGAATCTTACAGGTAACCGGAATTCTGATGTCAGCTTATCTTTGAAAGATCACATCCAAGGGCCCGGACAGGACATGAGAAGGGACAGTGATGTGACTGTGAGTGGCAAACCAGTTGAACGGGTGCAATCCATTTCTGATTTGGAGAAGAAAGGAGCTACCGAACTCCTCAACAGTGATGACTTGAACAAAAAATTCCTGGAGTATCCGTTCCTATTTGCCCGGGCTGGTGATCTGACTGTTGCTGATGTAGAAAACCTTTTGAATTCCTACAAGCAACTAGTACTCAGGTATGTAGCACTTTCACAGGGTATGGGTGTCAACCCTGAGACCGCTCCAGTTCAGAGTGAGCAAACGGCATCTGAACTCGTGGTACCTGAGGAAGTCGAAAAAAATGTGGAGAGTGTGGTAAATAACAAAGTGGACAGTGAAGGAATCGGCAAAACCATTACAAGTGAAAACATTCATTCAGAAGTAGTCAACACATCAGGGCCTGAACAAATTTTCCAACAATCTACAATTGATCCGAGTGAGGACCTTAAGACACAGAAGGATGAAGCATCAGATCAGCCTGAGAGTGCATGACTTCTTAGTCAGGCCAAGCTGAACTGTCCGGCGATTTCATGCCAGAAGCCCATAACGGCTGGAAGAATCTGTACCCAATGGCCCTCAGACACAGACGACAATGGTCACAAAACAAAGTGCATATTTCCCCTGAGCATATACTCAACAAGCCCTGAAGGGACAAATATATACGCTGAAAACTTGAACGCAGAGATTCAGCATTGAGGAGTGAGGATCAATTCATCCTGCTGATGTTAGTTCCAGATCCAAATGTTTGTTCATTGGACCTTAGTTCTTGGCTCTGTTGTAAGTTTGATTTTGCAGCGAACACACTCTTTTTCCCTGTGAACTTTACATTTGTAACTAGAATTGTCAGAAAGGGAACTAGTTCATCCCAACTTTCACGTTTAGAGGAAATGGCGTGAGCTTATGGTGGCACGTTCCTGTGTCTTCTTTATCCCTGTGGTGCATCCAAATTCCAATCACACTTGTATCAGCTGAGGCTTACATTCATTCTCTCAGAGCAAATCTGAAGTGTTGGAACCAACACGCGCGTCACATTTATCTTGCTTGCTGCTACCATTTTAGTTGCACAATGTTTTATAACAGCCTTCTGATTTTTGAGGTAATTTTTGTGGAGTTTGATTACCTAGCTAGTATTTAGTAGATTCCGATCATTGAAAAGCGTCATCTCAATCATAGATCTACTATGAGAAGGATCGAGATCAAAAAAAAAAGTTTGTAACTATTAATATTTTCCCTCTCTTTGTTGAGCTGTGCAGAACATGCATACTTCTGTCTACATCCACTGTTTCTTGCGTAGTCAATTCAGTCGCCATTCGACGCGATTAACGACAGACGCGTGTACCTCCTAGCTTGTTTGAACACTTGCCGACATGGGCAATCCTATGTTTATTTGTCCTAAACAAGGACTCTCCACATAATTAACTGTTTGCAGCATTAATGCAGCTAACATGGAATGTACGTGGTCGCGAGAATTTCGTCGTTTTATTTTTGCTTTTATAAGAAACAATCAGATCACTTCTGCTGCCGGGTAATCGACGGAGCGCATCATCTTGGCCTTCTGATTTGCATGTTATCACCTTAGCTGTTCATGGACGTCCAATGCCGTTCGTTTTGCTCTCTAGGACGAAAGAGATGTATGCGTCTCATCCACGCGTTGTACGTAACATGACTTGGTAACATTTTTTTCTATTAAAAATAAAGACACATAGTTCTCGCCTATATATTCGAGAAGAAAAAAGGAACCACGGTTGTCACAGAATCTAAGCAACATAGGAGATCGAAGGCAGTGCATGTATTCACCTTTACAGCACCAAAAACTATGATAGATCAGCAGTACAGCTAGCGTGCAAACTGCTTAGACACGAAGCCTGTCTTCACAGGAGACACAAAAGCGCGTCCTTCCGAGCACTTTCTGGACTAAATTAAGTAATCGCGAAAGTGATTAGGTGAAACAAAAATGGGCAAAGCCAGCAAGGATCCAATGCTCGCACACACTCACTCACTCGCCACTTCTTACATTTCAGTATAGTACCAAGGATTTAATAACTTTATCTTTTGATTTATCAAGTAAACAAAAAATGAAAGAATCTTTGGGGAAACAAATGGCATGCATGCACCTAGCTTGCAATGCTGACAACGGGGAAGGAATTGTTATGGAACGACGCATGCACATTGCACGGTGATCGGTCTCCTAGCTTGGCCTAGCAGAAGCTCCACAGCCTCATCAGCTCGCCGTCGTCCTCGGGCTCCTCCCACGTCGACGCGAACGGCGAGGCGCCGGCGGCCATCAGATCCATGCACTTGGGCGACGCGAACGCGTCGAGCAGGTCCGCCCACAGCTCCTCTCCCTGCGCCGCAGACGAGCCGGTGCTGGTGGCCGCGGCGGAAGACGAAGACGGCGTCGCGTGCTCCTGATGACCACCGCGATCAGCGCGGCTGATCGGCGTGGACAGCGAGGCCGTCGACGTCGGGGTCGTCGCGCCGGCGCTGGACGAGCACCTGTCGTCCATGCTGCCGGCGATGGCGACGCCGGCGTCGAACGCCGCCGCGGCCGCGGCCGCCGCGCGCTGGATCGACCTCGGTGACATGCCGCCACGACGTCGTGGAGGAGGACGACGAAGGCGAGGAGGAGGGGAAGTTGAGGACGGCGTCGGAGCCCTTGAGGCAGAGCAGCGCGGCGTCGTAGGCGCGCGCTGCTGCCTCGGCCGTGGCGTAGGAGCCGAGCCAGATCCGCCGCTTCTGGTTCGGCGCCCTGATCTCCGACACCCACGATCCCCAGCTCCGCATCCGCACCCCCTTGTACTGCCTCGTCGCCGCCTTGCCGCCGCCTACGCTCTCCGGCCTGGCCTGGGCGTCCACGAAGGCGGCAACGCCATTGCTCGGGTTCTTGACCATCACTGTACGCGCGCGCTTAGATCTTCCTCTGCGCGCGTTGGTGTCTCGTGGCTTCGATGGAGAGGGAGAGAGGGCGATGCGTAAGCAAGTGGGTTTGTATATATAGTGGCGCGGAGTCTCCAGCTGGAGTGGGAAAGGAACGCGCAGGGTAGAACGCAGTTACACACGCTCGCGATTTGGAGGACGCGCCTCTGCGTAGGTGTCATGCCACTACTCGCCTGCCTCCTTTAACCTCCTTTGACAAAGCGTGTACTTCTTCGATGCCCTTACTTTTCTAGTCCGGCTCGATCGTTCACATACGGGCTGGGACGAGTACCTACTAAAGTTGAGCTCGTTAGCAGAGCAGCACTGATCCAAATGTTCAAACAGCAAATTCAAAAGTATTTCGATGACAAAAGTTTTTGATCTAGTTAGCGATGGCTGGGCTTACTTGAGAAGCATAAGTGTCAGTTAATCTATCCTGACTTTGCTCTTGGCTGGGCTTACTTGAGAAGCTATATTTGCTCTGGGCTGGTCTTACTTGAGAAGCTACCCGCATAGCATGGGGAACGAAGCTGCCCAATGGAGTTTTCAGGAATATTACCTGGCGTGAGAAAGAAAAGAAATGGAAACCGTCACATGCATGCACTGCCAAACTTTCCTGATGCTGTCGGAAACCAATAATAACAAAGCCTCATTTAGAAATTATATATATAAACTGGATCGATTACATATATTGAATGCCAGAAAGCAAATAGCAAAAAAATCATATTGAGCATATTCAACATCTATTTACTTTTTAAAGGTTTGCTCCTCGATCGTATGACTATTTCAAGATCTGCCATAGAATAACTAACATGAGTCTGTGAATACACTCACTGTCCAGCTGTGCTTGACCAATCTGGCTTGTAGTTTATGTTCACGAGACCCCCCTTGTCGACTGCTATACCTGTAGTACAACAAATACACCAAGATCAGCTCATCAGTCTTCATATCCAAGCAAGTTCTTGAGGGGCCAGAGCGGGGCACGAGAAAGTGAAGGCAACTGAGAGTACTGCTACTGCCTAGCTATGCGCATCTACTAGCTAGGTAGCCAAATGGAAAGCTGGGTGCGAGTTATTTAGGGAAAGCTTTGCTCCCCACGGCAAGTGATCAGGTGATGATGTGCTGGTATCCCCCACCGAGGAAGGAGCAGTGTTCCATGTATCATTCGACATGATCATGTGTCATCACTGCTGATCGTTTAATGGGGTAATAATGCCAAAACCAGATGCTGGAACACCACCACAGAAAATATGCGACACGGACCACGGGACCAGCTGATCGCTTCTGCAAAAAAATGTTGTCATGCGTCGTCGCGCCTTACAGAATTGCAGTGGAAAACAACCCTTTTATCTCGATCTTCGATCAGTGGGTGGCATGTAATCGATTTGTTCAGTGCAGGCACCTATAATTGCAACGGAAAACATACACCGGCCTGTGGGCTCGATGCCTGTACGTATACGTGTTTTTGGGCACCCTGGGAAAAGAAAGGACGCATAAGTACAGCTAGGTTCGCTAGCTGGGCACTTTACCTCACTTTTGCACATGCAACGGTTCGATCGATCGATCAAGCGCACATCTTCATGGGCTCATTGCATAACTTGGCACGGAAGGAAGCGCGCACGGTCGCAGTGCAGAAACGAGTGGGGTTGAGCTCATACTCCATCTTCCCCCTTTTGCCTTTCTTTCTCCAAAAGAAGCGGCTTGCTCGAGAGCGAAAGCAATCGATCTGCCAGTGCCCGTGCTAGTGTCATGACTGTAGTCCACGTACAGCCTGTTACAAGCCCTCCACTGCTTGGAGAAGTTCCGCGCTCAGATATGCGCTCTAGAGCTGCGCGCTACATTCAGCGGCAGCGGTGGAGATCCATGGAGGCAAGAGGCACGGGCGCGCGTGTGCCACAGCCTCCAGCCATCTTGCTGCATGGGGCTAATTCGATTTTAAAATCAATCTATGACGAGGGCACTATCTCAACCATTCATTCAAGACATGTATGGTGTAGATATGCTAGACCACTACTACTACTACTAGTGTGTAGATCTGGACCACACATATACTAGATATATGGTCTAGATTTTTATGGTCTAGATAAGAGTCATTAAAACCTTGAACTCAGAGTGTTGTGAGAAAATCCACTCGCCATGGGCCTCATTTTTGTTTGTTGGACCCGGGCTTCACATCCTCCCACTTTAGAACTCGACGTTCTCGTTGATCAGCTCGGTACACACGGCTGGTAACTGGATGATTAGTATATTCCCCCTTTATCATTGTAAAAGATAAGTATATGACTATTATACTCACATACTTTCTATTTACTTGCTGAAATGGGGATGGAACACCATGTTAGTCTGTACAACAACATGAGACGTTCATTAAGATAAAGCTCTCTTGTTGCCTTACTACTTTATTCTACTTTATTCATTAAGTCCTTAATACCAAGATTCTTATGTTTCTTCTTGTTTTTCTTGTATTGTTTAGTGGTCTTGGTTAAAACCATTTATTTACCAATGAAAAAAAATCAATAAACTGTTAGAAATACAGATTTTCCATTTCTAGAGTGGCAGCTACTCCTACCTAACAGAGCAACCAACTCCTGCGAGTACACGTTTTCACAATCACATTCTCTGATCCCTTATGGAATTTACCTGAGCCCGTCTCTCAGAGCTTCGGCCTCAGCCATCAACACCGAGCCCAGCGAGTTCAGTTTCCGTGCTGATGCAGCCATGAAGCGGATGCAGATGCGCGCTTGATCGACGAGGAATTTGTCGATGCAGCGCCGTGATCCGCAGAGCAGACGGTTCGTGCGCACTGATGACGAATTTGTCGCGCTCGCATTGTGGGCTTTTAGGGCGGCTGGCCGCTTTTTGGTGGGCTGTGCGCTGTTCTGGGCTTTTTAAATTGATGGTTTCGGGGCAATTCAGAGCAGTTTTGCGCCCGAAACGTTATAGCGCAAGGTCAGGCCCGATTGAAGCCGGCCTTTTTCGGCCCATCACGCAGTCGGCAGTCATCATCTTCTTCGCCATGCAAATCGAATCGAGCCTCCTCCCTAGGGTTGGCAATTCGGAGCCGGGTACCCGGTACCCGCCGGGAACCCGACCCGATGGGGCTGGGTATGGGGTAGTTTTTTACTCGTGGGTGGTGCCCGTACCCGTCCCGACATGAGTCGGGTACGGAGTGGGGATTTATCCTCACCCATGAGTATCCGGTGGGTATCCGAAATTTGAATTTAGTTTTAAATTTGACTTATTTTATGTGATATGTGGGTTGTTTTATGTTAATACATGCCATCTCTGGGCTTTGTTTTATGGTAATTCAACTTGTTTTAATAAAAACATTTTTGTGTTATTGTTTGTTGTATGAGGCTACAAAATTATGATAATTTATTGAGTTCCCCCCGTGGGTACCCGATCCCCGCCCCGATACCCGACGGGTACGGGGCCGGGTAGTGATTTTCACCCATAGAGATGGGCGGGTGGGGATTTTTACCCGCTGCACTTGGAAGGGGGGAGGGCAGGTATGGGTTTTCTCTACCCGCTCGATTGCCATCCCTACTCCCCAGCTTTTCTCCACTACCGCGCCGGTCGGCCATGCGCGCCGCCGTGCCTTCTCTCCAGCCTCCCCTCATGCATCCCATCGAACAATTCGATTTTATGGCGGAACATTTCGTTTCTCCTTTTGGAACAATCGATTTCAACGCCCGGAACAAACTGATTCTTCTGCCGGAACAAATCGGCGGGGTGCGGGCGCGGCCGGACGCGGGCGCGGTGGAAGCTCCCCGATGGCTCCCCGATGGCAGCAGAAACTGAGGAAGAAGATTCGTTGTTGGGCTGTGTCTTCCTGCTGGGCCGCGATGGCTGGTTTGCATGCGTGCAGGAGATTCTCGTTGTAACGCGCGCGGTGTATAAACCGCCCGGTGTTTGCGCGCGACGAAGGCCATCTCTCGTCTCAAGTCTCCACAGAGACACTCAAACATATAAAGATGTAGCCTCTAGCTGTCCAGGGCACTGCCGATCGTTCAAGAATCACTTGCCATGCGATGCGATGCGATCCCATGTGTTATCTTGAACGTATACAAAGCTCGTCTTTTAAGAGATGTATGATCTGTAGATTCCTCGGGTAAGTTCTGAGTGCCGGAGTTCACCAACTCTCCCACGTTTAACAGGTTTTTGCACGCGTTTGTCTTTGACCATTTTCGTCAGAACCATCGTTTCCTCGAAAGAGAGAAAGAAAGACATCTGAAGCATGTGCAAACTGCAGAGTCACGCCTGGCATGCATTCCTCTGATTTCTCAAATCTCAAATGTGCGGAGAGAGTGACGTTGGCATCCACGTTTAAAAGGCTTTTTCTACGTTTGGCCACTTCGATTACAGACCGCCGCGTGTTCTGAAGTACGTGCAGAGAGATTGATACTACCCCGTACTACCCCCACGCGTATGATCACCGGCCGTATCTCGGTTAATGAAAAGAATCGGGATGGCTGTCACATGATGGCCTAGTTACTCTCAACAGTGCGAACCTGAATTGAACTGCGACAACAAACCCAGTGAGGAACCCCTCGACTTCGTTCCCCCTCTTGTCGTAGCCAAACCTAACCCTGACACACGTCCAAAATTTCCCTTTTGTTCACTATTCTCACAAATTGACAAAAACATGCCTGAGCTCAGCACGGGGCTGCCTAATACGACGTCATCATGTTTAGGGTAGTTTGGCATCTCGACACTTGGAGGTGATCAGGCAAGGGGGTTTAAAACTGCAAATTGCATATGGCACGCAAGTGGTGTGTTTATAGAAAGACATAATGTCCATGTACCTAGGTCATGGTTGGACGGCGGACGAGCAAAATGTTGTTGGCATGTCGTCGAGTGATGCTAATGCTGCTGCTTAAAATTGTTCATTTAATTAGAATATGTTTGGTCCCTTACCAAGTAACATGTAGCATCACTGCATCAGGCTACAAAACTTTCAACTCCTCAAACTATTGGGGCAACTCAGGTTCAATGGCTTGTCCGCGCCTCTGGTTCTGAACTACCCTTTCTTATTATTGAAGAGGAATCTTTCGCGTCGTATTTCTAATTAAATTTCAAGACAGCCGAGCAAACATGCTGTCTGTTCTGATGTACTGATGTTACTAGCTAGGTGCACTTGGTTTGGGGTCATTTGAAATGTGTCTCCTACTTCCCTTTCCAAATTGAATTGCTTACTCAACTTGTTCTAGTTACTTAGTAAGCAACTTCAAAATTAGATAAGTGTTGTCCTTGTGGATCACGCTTTGTCCCAAAATGTGGCAAAGCATGGAATACCAAAAAACACATTGTACCAGCTATGTCAGCAAAGTATCATGCCTTTTATCCTCCTGATCTTGTAGACATGTTGATTAATTTCACGCACTGCGGAAAATTTGTACCACCCAATAATTATGTAAGAAACATGCACAGCATATAATGGTACATTCAGTTATTATATAAGATGCTTACATCATATTTTTGTTTTATTAGGCGCGTGCAATTATCCGAGGTGACATAGGATGCAGAAATTTGCTAGTGTTATTAAAAATGGTCACAAGTCATATGCTCATGGTACTAACGAAGAAAAAAAGCTCCAAGAGTGAAACGGACGAGAAATTTCCTGCATGTTCCATATGGTTTAGTTGCAGCTGATTTCCATTGAAATGACAAGAATTGTAGGAGCCTACACATATTTTCTATTCAAGATGAGAGTAGTAATATATATGTATCGCCCTGTACCGCATCCTTTATCATGCATTGAATGGTATGAAGCATGTTACAATTTTATATCAAAGAATGGCATCTTATTTTGTCTTTATCAGGCAGGTACCTTGTCACAAATACGTTTTTGCGAGTGACGCGTAGCTCAGTTGGTAATAAAGTTCTATGTGGTAGAAACCTGTCCACTCATATTTGAGTCTCCAACTTAGTATGGGCCCTTGAATTTAAAACTAATTATTCTTTCAGCGGCAAACGGCATGTATATTGCAATGAAACACATGTGGTGACTTTGTCAATCCTGAGATACGTCAGCCTAAGTTTTTAGAGAGTTTCATCATAGGGATAGATTGTTGTGTGCTCTTGCGTTCATACGTGATTGAACAAGCGCATATATAAGTGTTTGCATATGTGCTATTGCCTTGTCACAAATACTAGCTACCTGACGAGGATGCAAATATAAAAACATATTATAGCTCAATGTATGATATATT
Source organism: Eragrostis tef (assembly GCA_000970635.1). Lineage (NCBI taxonomy): Eukaryota > Viridiplantae > Streptophyta > Magnoliopsida > Poales > Poaceae > Eragrostis > Eragrostis tef. Next base: position 6,434 of record LAPY01003518.1, on the reverse strand, counting down.
TTTTCTTTGCAACGAACATATGTATAATATGTGGTATGCTCATAATAATGGGAAAACATATCCAATAAGTGCATCATATGAGCTATTTTATGCATATACTATATGGTTCACTGCAACTGACCTACCTTCTTTTTAGAGAGATTTCCTTTTAAGCCATCACCTACCCAGATTTTACAATGATAGTACTATGCTTCTAGAAGCCATAAAAGGCATTCTGATGGTGTATGGGTCTTAAACCTGTTGACCCCCAGCTCTCAAAATTTTTCAGAGACAAATAATAGACGGCTGGATGACCTTACAATTCTATCGACTACTTCTTGAACATGAAGTTGCCTTCTCCATATCAATAAGCATTTCCTTGTTTGCTATTGGCTTAGTTTGATAACCACTGACACCTTCCCTGGCTGTAGTCAGCTGCTCATACTGTCATACACGAAGTTCCGAAGTTCTTAATTGCCCCCCCAACTCCACACCCAGCATTTTAATTTTGTGATAAAGACCTAAACTAAAACTTTTCTGGGTAGAGACACCGAAACACTTTTTCGATGACGAACTTGATGTGCATGCTGCTGCTGGAAAGGACAAGAACTCTTCACAGCTCAATATTCTTTAGTTGCTTACCACTACTCATACGGCAGGATTAAAACAGCTCCATGATTAGGTAGTCAGGGCCCAAGGACACATCTACCATATATAAACTACTTACGAGTTTGTAGCATCATATAACGTTCCCCTTTGACCAAATGTAGTTTGATGTAACGTTCGGATGTGTATCACTACCTAATGCCTCCCGAATTTTTTTTCCATTTACGAGACCATCAAAGTTTGGATGCAACTATTTTTTTTTTTTAGGATTGGATGCAACTAAGCTAGATGTATTATTCTAAAGGCAATATTGAGGCATGACCGCATGAGACATGTCCAGGAAACACTGATGCAACTCTGAGAAGCCATCCAAGTTTTGGTGCCACTTTTTTTTTTTTTTAGGATTGGATGCAACTAAGCTAGATGTATTATTCTAAAGGCAATATTGAGGCATGACCGCATGAGACATGTCCAGGAAACACTGATGCAACTCTGATCAAGATGCATTTCAGAGTTCAGTTCAAACCTGGAAATTGGATTCACCAAATGATGCATTTCTGAAGCTAGCTAAAACCTAAAAGGTTGTCAGCGGAGGAAGCTCCATGTGCTGATGTCCAATGCAAGGTGGGTATACATAGTCCAAGGTCGGAGCCCGTAGGTCGGTTCGGCAACTACCACAATTATCAATGATTTTTAGTGCCCCGCTTACCGAGTCATCGACCATCATCACAGGATAAACAAATGCAACCTTTTCCGCTGCGGCTCTAGTTTATCAGCAACTGGCCTATGCTGATGCCACCACCCGGCATGTTAACGTTATCAGTTTACCATCTTATTCTGGACAGCCTAGAACCCAGGCCACGACAAAAAGCCACTTTATTGCAGCCATGACTCATGTAGTGCTACATACGACCGTGTTAGGAAGCAACAAGGATGATGTAATCAGGAGGTTATATGCCTGGTATATGCCTCAAGTTCATATTTTAATCCATTATCTATAAAAAGGTTCCCCTTATCTAAAAAATCTATAAAAAGGTTGCCAGGAGTTTATGCCAAGCATATACCACAGGTTTGGGCTGCATTAGCCAGAAAGACAGCAAAAGAATTCAGTGCTCGTGTTTGCAAACTGGAAAGCTATGTTATCATGTTCCGAACTGAGCAAGCATCGTCAAAGTAGGCATTCGGAGCCGGAAAGGGCAAGATGGGGCTTGAAGACAGCTAGAGCAGGTGGTCGAATTAGGGATTGGAGACTGGTGTCTGTCTGGTTCCCCATCGAAATAGATCGGGAATTATATTCTCTGGTCTTTTTTTTCTCTTTTATTCTTCGCTGAAGGTTATTCTCTGGCCTTTGGTTTGGGGATGCAGGTTAGCTAAGGGATAACATATGAGTGATGATTTGTCTCCAAGGAAAATAGCCAGGGCTTTAGTACATGGAAAATCAGAACTTTTGCTTTTAAAAGAATAACTGCTCGAATTCAGATTCCCGAGAATGCAATTCAGATACTGTACTCTGAGAGGGTGTCGATATGATACAAATTGCTTGTGATCACTTCTTCAGAAGAATCAGATGATAACGCATGAGATCCTGCTGAATATCTATCTGATGAATTGTTCAGTGTATCAGAAATAACTAGTGCTGCCCTTTCATAAATAATTTTTAAGCACACTTTTACTACCATGTTTTTTCCACTAAATTCTTAGTACAGTAAACGGACGGTATCACTATTGTTATCAAAGTCAATTATTTTGTTGAATGAAAAAGTCAATTATTTTGAGGATCGTTTCTACTATTTATGCTTGTTTACATAGAAAAAGGTGAACAGCAGAACAATGAATAGTGAAGCCAGAACGGACGTTAAAAAACAGAGCGAGCAACACTAGGGTTTTCTTAACAGCCGGCAACACCAAAGGATCATTCGGTAGATTTCACCCTAGTATCTGGCCCTAGTCAACCAGTTCGGAAAATTTTTTACCTCTTGTCCAACTCGACATAGAATACACCACTTCCCCTTCCAATCGTTCCTCGATCTACTCGGAAAACCTAGTTTAACCCTAAGCTCGCAAGATGACGGGGATAAGCGGCCACCCAACGTTTTTTAGCCCCTGTCAACGTCGAAACCATCCACCATCGTAGTGTGCTTAGTCGGACACGGAGGAAACGACGCGCCGAGCCACCGATTCTTTACTGGCCACCATCCTCAAAACTATATTGTGCTCATGACGTCCGCCCATCAACGATCAGGCCGCAACAGGACAGGGCAGCGCTTTTTGGCGACCTGATCGCAATAATTGCCCAGACGCACGACGTCGTCCTGACCTCTACACGGCTAGCTCGCCGTCACCGCGCCGGCGGCCGGTCGCTGTCGCC
>LAPY01003517.1:30117-46564 GCA_000970635.1 Eragrostis tef | reverse complement strand
GAAGATCGAATGACTCATTGAGTAGATGTACGGTTGTCACGAGAAGGTAAAAAGGAAAATAAAAATAATTAGTTTGCCTGCCTGCGCATTTGCGTGGCTAGACTTGTTCAACTATTTAAATTATTTTTACATTATTTCAAAAGTTTAAACATAGTATCTTATTGTTTTTATAGTATTTCTAACATAGCTGAAATTGTTTGGAGAAATTTCTCTCCAAGTCATATTTGAGTGTGTAATGATATTTTCTTGTCACTTTATTGAACTCGTACATATTTTATAAATCATAGCATATATGCATCCTTTATTAAACCAAGAAAACTGAATAGAAGTGATGCTTTTGTATGCAATTTTAATAATACAGAACTCTCATATTTTTTTGTAATTTGTTTGGTCAAGCCTCTCTGCTTATTATGATTTATTGTTCTTCCATCAACATTCTTTCATCTTGAATGTGGTTCTTTTTCAAAATTATTTTAAGAAAATAAGATATATAACATGATTTTATCGTAAGAAAGACACAGCACAAATAAATGATATGCAATATACTTTCAGGAACAAACAATACCTATTAATTTTTCTGATTAGCCTGTAGTGATGAACTTCTTAATTTTTGCTCATTGATTAGAATTTGTCATCGATAGGAATTCTAAAATTTAAGTATAATTGATTTTATGTGTCTCTCTCTATATAAATTAAAATAAAAAATAAGACGAATTTTCTGACATACGCAGTTCCCTACCGGCACCTCAGTTGTACAAGAATATTCAAGTTTAGTCTGTTGAGGACAAACTACAAACGTTTTCTATGTTTTTCGAAAATATGCAAATGTATTTGATTAAGAAGATGGGAGAGTTTTATGCCAACACATACGCCCGCTTCCTAGGGCGTAAGGTACACCGAAGGAAAAGGTCTACTACTCGATACAAGATTCAACCTTCGACCTAGACTCTACCTAGATTACTCATTAGAAAGGAATTCAAACCCGACAGGCCCGCTATGTCCCAAGTCTGTGCCGTCTCCACAATCATCTGGACAAGCTGAACCAACACCAAGTATTGGCCCTGAAACACCCGCATGTTCCTCTTGTTCCAGAGCTTCCAAACAGATGAAGACCGTAGAGTCAATTGCGGAGCTACCACTAAACAAGGTTGAATCCGACTTACTCCCTCCGTGATTCATAGAATGTTAAATGAACCTAGACAGACAGGTCGTCCAGATTCAAAGAATGTTCAATAAATCTGGTATAAAGCCAGAATGTCAAGTATTCTGGGACAAAAAAAGTAGGAGTGAGGCATTGATGAGCTTCATAAAGTAGTCATAGTCAGGTTTTCGACGGTAAACACAACCGACGAGGAGATGATCGATGCACTTCGTGTGTTGAAACAAAATGGCACTGGACCACAACCTATACCGCTGAGTGCGTTCGAAAGTCTAACAACACGCATGGCCCATTTCACACATGCTTGAGAATTAATATTGGAGTAGGTGTAGCTCATCCAACACTGAGCTCTAACACATGAGCGACCATAGTGATGTAAGTTAAACTAATCAACGCCATCTAAGGAGATTTAAAATTTCAACGGATCTGAATTTTTTAAAAAAAAACTGAGAGGGATATATTTTCTCATTTTCATATTTTGACAGCTCGACCACACGCAACTATTACCCATTTGCCTTTAAAAAAAAACTATTAGACACGGTTCTCTCCTTTCACACCAGCTCGAGATTATTACAGCCGTCATCCATTTAATCCACGTATCCGCCCAGATTGTGACTATCTCATCCCAGGTAGGAGTAATCATTAGGTGGTGGCCGGAAAAGGAAAGAAGGAAACAAAAATCCGAACAGATCATCTCTGTGGCATATACATATCCCCACGGGGCCCCCACACCAGCAGCACACTTCCAGAGAGGACCGTCTGGTCAGCCACTTTCCATCCCCTCCTCACCCGTTTTCCCGAAAGGACTGACACTTTGGTCCCCACCATTGCCATTCCTCGTTAAACCCAAGTCAGGGGAGAGAGAGACGCGCTGTGCCACAACTGAGCTCAGGGACGTAAAAAAAATAGAGAGGGATTTTGTCATTTTTTTATAGAGTGAAATGCACCATGGTTATTTGACAGCTTTATTTGGATATTTTGACAGCTCGTCCACACGCAACTATTAGCCGTTTGCGTTTCAAAAGAAAGAAAGAAAGAAAAAAACTACTAGACACGTTTCTCTTCTTTCACACCAGCTCGAGATGATTACAGCCGTCACCCATTTAATCCCGTATCTGCACAGATTGTGACTATCTCATCCAGGTAGGAGTAATCATTAGTAGGTGGCTGGAAAAGGAAAGAAGAAAACAAAAATCCGAACAGATCATCTCTGTGGCATGGCATACTCCTCCACTGGCCCCACCCCAGCCGCACACTTCCCAGACAGGACCGTCAGGTCAGCAACTTTCCATCCCCCTCACCCGTTTTCCCGAAAGGACTGACACTTTGGTCCCCACCATTGCCGTTCCTTAAACCCAAGTCAGGGGAGAGAGAGACGTGAGCTGTGCCACAACCACAACTGAGCTCAGGACGTCATGGCCCGCGAGAATCAGCAGCAGCAGGGGATCAGCAGCGCAGCCGCGGCGGCGAAGGAGAGAAGCATGAGGAAGGGGAAGGAGAGCGGCATGGAGAAGCAGAAGGAGAAGGGGACAGAGGAGAGGAAGGAGAAGGGGACAGAGAAGAGGAAGTCGAAGAAGGGGAGAGCGGAGGCCAGGAAGGGGGATACCGTGGGCGCCGGCCATCACTTCTTCAAGGTCTTCTTCCCCCAGCAATCCGGGGAGCGATTGGTGAGCTTCTTAGGCCCCTGTTTCGTTCATCCATGGTTGATTGAGGAATCTGGATAGGAATGCCGTGTGTGCCATTACGTTTTTTGGAAACTTTTTTGGTTGCTTTGTAGATGCTGTTTTATCTTAGTAGGAATCTGAATCCTGTCACTTGCAATGGCCAAAAGAAGTAGGAATTGTTCATCTATGGCTTTCCCTTGTAGTCATGTACTACTGTTGCATTTTTTGGGGGCCGTCAGACATCACAAGCCATTTATATACCTTTTGTTTGTTGTCGTAATTCGTGATTTGATATTGATCATTTTTTTGATTTGATATCGTAATTCGTGATTTGATTTGATATTGATCATGTTGTGTTTCATGTAGCGTTGACAAGTTGTTATGTGTGTGGTGAGCTTCTTAGCACCCTGTTTCATTCATCCATGGTTGATTGAGGCGTGTGCCATTACCATTTTTTGAAACTTTTTTGGTTGCTCTGTAGATACTGTTTTTATCTTAGTAGGAATCTGAATCCCGTCGCTTGCAATGGCCAAAATAAGTAGGAATCGTTCATGTAGGGCTTTCCCTATAGTCATGTACTTCTGTTATGAGGCTTATATATGCTTTGATTTGGTACTGTTTCATCTTCTAATCTATGGTTGCATCTTCTTGGTCCATCAGACACCACATGATATTTATATACCATTTGTTGTCACTATTCGTGATTCTGTACTGATTAAAACATTACATGCCACTTATATACCGTTTGTCTGTTGTCGTTATTCGTGATTCGATATTGCTCATGTTGTGTATTATGCATTGACAAGTTCCTATGTGTGTGGTGAGCTTCTTAACGCTCATGTTTCGTTCATCCATGGTTGATTGAGGCTTGTGCCATTACCATTTTGGGAAACTTTTCTGGTTGCTCATGTTGTGTATCATGTAACATTGAAAAGTTCTATATGTGTTCTAAAAAAGGAAAACTGACAAACTCTTGTGTGTTGATATTATGTAGAAAATTCCCCAATCATTCTGCAAGTACCTTAAGGAGGAGCCTAGCCGACCGATTTCCCTGAAAGGTCCAAGTGGCAACACATGGCAAGCGATGCTAACTTCGGTCGAAGAAGGACTAGGCTTCACTCAAGGCTGGAAGGAATTTGTTGGCGACCACTCCCTCCAGCAGGGTCACTTCTTGGTGTTCACCTATGATGGACACTCGGAGTTCTCTGTGCTGGTATTCTGTAAATCAGGCGTCGAGGACGAATCGGCTCTGGATGCTCGGCCATCTAAAGAGAGAGTCGTTAAAGAAGAAGAGGAAGAAGGCGCACAGGACGCTGATGCAGCTGGCGCATCAGAACGGGAAGCATCAGCTCTCCCCTCTGTTGAGGGTAATGGAAAAACAAGGAAGAGGGCAAGACAAGGAATGGTAAATAGCTCTACACCAAAGAGACGCTTAAGTGTCCAGAATAAACCTGAGAAAAGGAAGCCTGAAGCTTTCGTTGATACTTCTAAGGCAGTTTCGACTGTCCCTGACAGTAACAAAGGTAAAAGATCCATTATTTTTTTAAAGCATTTTAAGCTAACAGAATATTGTATTGTTGTACATCTAACATCTTTTGATCTGTGCAAACTTTTGCATTTCACAGATTTTTCATGCATGTTAGACGAATACTCGAGTTACAACAAGTCTCTGAGCACAAGAAAGGATGTGCCTAGAATGGGTAAAGGTAAGTCATTCCTCGGTTCCTCCCTTGAAATGTTTCATTTGCATTTGAGTTTCACTAATCTGATATTAGCAAGAGACCCAACATTTGATGTTTTTTCCGAACAATGTGATAATTTGATGCTGTGACATTTTTCAGCCGTATCAAAGAAATCGAGACAACCAGTGGTGATTTCACAAAGGCGTCGGATAACTGATGAAGAGAAGGCTCATGCTCTTAAAACGGCAAAGGAATTTAAATCTAAGAATCCTTTCACTCTGCAAGTAATGATGGAATCTTATGTCTATGTGGGATTTTTCATGGTAATGTAACTTTTTTCCCATATGCTATTTCATTTATGTTGAGCTTGAAATCACTCCTTTTATTTGTATGTGTGAAGTGGATTCCTTTGTGCATGCTGTGATTAGAGTTTTTCTTGATTGGCATATAAAACCCTTGATGATAAATAATCGAAGTATGTTCTTAGCAAGCTAAGCATCACTACTTTTGTGGATAAAAAACTTGAAATCTTTGTTTACAGAAGTATCAAGTATGGTGAATCATGCGATATCTCAGGTATTGATATTTAGGTTTTTGCTAGCCAAAAGTTTGCAATTCTAGTTCTTGGTATTGGAAGACTAGAGATTCTGATAATTGTTGCAAGTCCCAGACTCCTCTCTCAGCTTAGAATCAGAGAAGAGAAAATCCTTCTGTTACTGATCAAAATCTGGATTCAGCTGGTAGAAAAAGATATTATGTTGTATGCACATTGTATTCTAGGAAATTGTAGCAAAAAACGGGTAGAATTATGGGACCATGCTTGGAAATGTAGAACTGTTTATAGTTTATTAAAAAATGTTAACAGTTAATCCATTTTGAGATATTAACCTGGTCTGTGTTTGGATGCTACATGTCCATTTTTTCCATATGACTTGTATTACCTTTGACATTCCATTTCTAGGAATTTTTTTGTTGGTGCTCTTATCATATCTTTGTATTAATTATATTTATCATCTGTTTTGTGCTTCTTACTCTTCGCATGGCTCTATTTTGTATCAGTAAATAATTTTCAATCAACTTGCTTATAACTGCAAAATTTGCTAGGTTCATTTAATCACATTGGACTAAGAAAAAACTTAATTCTTCTTTGCTAGCTTTATGATCTCACATTGGACTAAGAACATTTAGTTATGTAAGTTTGTTTGGCATTGCCTTCTAAATATTGAACTGCCAGGAGCATATTTTTTTTTAAAAAAAAAACTAATATTACATTACATGTTCTTTAATCTGTCATAAAATTTGCAACGCGATGTGATAAATTACCAGCAGCCCATTTGAGATATCATTTCTTATCTGACTGTCTCCATTATATTGCAGAATATCCCATGTGAATTTGCCAGAGAGTGGCTACCCCGGACATGCAAGAAGATGACACTCTGGGATCCGCAAGGAAAACCTTGGGAAGTGCAGTATGTGTACTATAGTGAGCGCTCTGTTGCTGCTTTCAGTGGTGGCTGGGGCAAATTCGCCGTAGGCAACAATTTGGAGAAGTTTGATGTTTGTGTATTTGAGCTTTTAAAAGACGACAACATAAAAGTTCACATCTACAGGGTTGTCCCTGAAGTTACTCCGCTTCTCCGTAAAAGAAGCATGTAACAGGGTGTTGTCCAATGTTGGATAGTGCAATTCATTGATCTGAGTGAAACTAGGCAATAAGAAGACTGGTTAGTCATAGGCTGGAATGTAGCCATGGTGCTCGAGACAGAGCAATAATAATGTGCAAAACAAATTAGTGACAATAAGCAGAAGTTATGTTTTCAGGTGTAGAAAACAGATGTGCATGTCACACTTCTGCATCTCTGACCAGCTTTGCCCAGGCTGGCAAGATAGGTCGTTGGAAACATGTGGCCTTAGGGTGCAATTGAAGTCTTAACAAAAACGGGTTGCTAGTTGTGAAATGTTTGGATCTTCACTTGATTTCTTCCTGGAATAGTGTTACAAAACTGGCTTTTCTGTGACCATGTCTGTTCAACAACTGATGCATTTTGGTTGTGTGACTTCTGAGATGGTATCCTAATAGAACACAATATCATCAAAAACACGAAACCTTTTTCCCATCTGCGCAATCCCGATTTTGTTTCAGCATGCTGTATATGCTTATGATATGAACATTGTGACCAAACATGTCCAGATTTTTTTAGGCAAGACCTGGCGGGGTACAAGACCTACACATCCGGTTCCTTCTGCTTGGGGACCAACTTGTTGGTTGCCGCATCCGTTTCATGCCCCTGCTCTGGGCTTGCCTGGCCGTCGTGCTCCGGTTTGCTTCACTCTGTTCTCTGTTGGTTGCCGATCGGTAGAAGACCATGTGTTGATGTCTCGCTCATGCTCTGTCGTCAGGAACTCTTCCTTTCTACTCAACACATCCAGCATCTCAGCAACAGAGACAGATCACTCCTGGTCAGCACACAATTTTCAGAGAGATCAGTTTCTGTAGAGTGCTAGAGATCAGTGTAAGTAAGAGCAACACGTAGACATAACATGATGCATCTGAGGAAGTTAGGTGATATCAATCATTGCTCAATGATTCATTATGCAGGTTAAGAACATCAGAACGTTTACTGGCTTATGCCAGTTTGGTCTCTTTTTAATAAACGCAGTAGGAGCCTCTCCTGCTGTTTTCACTGTTCAAAAAAAAAAAGAACATCAGAACGACAGATAGATGAAAGGAAAATGGCTTTTTAATCTTGTTACAGTCAGTTAGGGCCTCATTCCTTTAGATCATCATTTTTCTGTCCTTCATCAGTAGTTCAATACTAAACAGAGTGCTCACGCATGCCCAAATTCTGATGACCAGTTTCATCAGATTCATTAGAGTGTGATAAGGAGACAAGGATGTGGAGGTTTAAGAAAAATTATAGACCAGATTGGGCATTTAGATCACTAACGGCATCCCAGGGGATGCTGAGACGGTGTCCCCCTGATTGGCTGATAGTTGCAGCTTCTTGTTTGTTGCGATTTTTCAAGTGCAGTACTTGGAGGCCTCTGATTTTTGCCTCACACATAGATATTGGTGCTGCCACCAGAAACTTTGGCTCGTCTGCCATTAATGGCTTCTTCATTTCGGTAGGTTTGTGATTGCAAAAGCAGATGCATCTACGAGGTTGGTGGCAAGTGACAATAGTATCCAGCAAGGTAAATAATCCAGTCTTGACCAATCAAATTCTATTAAATTTCATATAATAAATATCAAATGTCAAGAACAACGCGACACATCCATGTTACTAGCTTGGAAGCATTCCTTGTGTGGGATCATGATGGCATGCGCCTGCACTAGTTCGATCAAGATACTACCGTTGAACCTTCCAAAAAAATACAGGATCAGCATATATGTTGAACTTGATTTATTGCCAAAATTGCCACACTCGAAGACGAATGCGCCATATTTAGGAAATATGTGCATGCATTGGAGTTTTAAAATACTATCTATCAGAATCCAAAAGCGGTAATTAGGATTATACAGAAGCCAAGAAGAGCACACTCTTCAGAAAAATAAAAATCAAAAGAACACAAGAAAATTACACAGTGGGTTATTTACCTTGTGAGAAAGTCATCAAATAATAAACTTTGGCTCGTCTGCCATTAATGGCTTCTTCATTTCGGTAGGTTTGTGATTGCAAAAGCAGATGCATCTACGAGGTTGGTGGCAAGTGACAATAGTATCCAGCAAGGTAAATAATCCAGTCTTGACCAATCAAATCCTATTAAATTTCAAATCATAAATATCAGATGTCAACAACAAGGCGACACATCCATGTTACTAGCTTGGAAGCATTCCTTGTGTGGGATCATGATGGCATGCGCCTGCACTAGTTCGATCAAGATACTACCGTTGAACCTTCCAAAAAAATACAGGATCAGCATATATGTTGAACTTGATTTATTGCCAAAATTGCCACACTCGAAGACGAATGCGCCATATTTAGGAAATATGTGCATGCATTGGAGTTTTAAAATACTATCTATCAGAATCCAAAAGCGGTAATTAGGATTATACAGAAGCCAAGAAGAGCACACTCTTCAGAAAAATAAAAATCAAAAGAACACAAGAAAATTACACAGTGGGTTATTTACCTTGTGAGAAAGTCATCAAATAAGAACGTACTGATGAACGTATACACACACTTTCTAGTGATTGATACTCTGAAATATATATATGTATGTAACTCATCATTCATTAGCCATTGACTAATTGGACCAAAAGCAGCCCCTCTGACGATCAGATCGGTGCAGTTCTTGGGTTCCTGGTTCTCTTGACCAGGAACAGCTTCTTGAGCAGCCTGATCATCAGCAGCAAGCTCCACCTCCGGCGCCGGACCACCCTGCCATCGTGCGCGCGCAGCAGGCGCCCAACTCGCTTCTCCATGTCGCCGGCGACGATCACGTCGTCGTCGCCGAGCCACGCCTCCTTCGTCATCACCGGCCCTCGCTTGTCGATCAGAGGGCTCAGCGGGCACAGCGGCGGCACGCTCGCGAGCTCCTCATTGAAGTCCTCCCACAGCATGTCCATCTTGTCCTCCTCCTTGCCGCCGTGGTCACCGCCGCGAGCTGATGAGGGAATGGTGATGCGAGCTCCTTGCATTGCCTTCCTGCACGGAGAGTGGGGAAAGTGAAGTCATCCATGCTTCTTGCAGAGTTGCAAATCTTTAAGGTGTATTTGTGTGTGGTGTGATGCATGTGTAGTACTCCTTAGTCCTTTTGAATCTTCTATACTTATATGTCTATGTGTATGGAACACTTGTTGTGTACTGCTCGTACCTAGTATGAGAGAGGCCATGGATGCCTCGCTGTCATGGATGGTGCAACATCCTCATCTACCAACTTGAAATGTGTTTGGCTGTTGGAGATATGGCTCCCTAGAGTTTGAACTTTCAAGAAATGGACCACAAAGGCAATAATGATGTAGTGATGATATGGTCATAAGTGCACAATGAGCAATCAAAATGGTGAAGCATTGAAGGCCAAGATGCCCAAAGTAATCTGTTTGGACAGCCAAAGTTCAGGCAAAAGGCTGTGTATGTTGTGGAATACACCCTAACGAATGCTCATGGATCTGGCCTGCCTAACAGAAGCTGTAGGATGCTGGTCGGACCAACCAATCAGTACATTTTGAGGAAAAGGGATTGGTGCTGCATTGTTTGGGGTGATTCGAAAGCAAAGGGAAGCTGGAACCCATGAACATGCAGGCAGGACAGGAATATTTGAGTGGTTTTGGAAGGAGGAAATGGTGTGCATGGGGCAGCAGCCAACTGGATGGTATGCATTCTGATTTCTGATGGCTTTCTGCTGAAGATGTGATGTTGCTTGTAAAGATGGAATCTGCCTCACTATGCGTATGTGTGCTATTCTGGGGAAAGAGTAAAGATGACTGAATGAATGACAAATGCTCTGCAGTGTCTTCTACAGAAAGGGAAAGATGACTGAATGAAATGCCCTGTGTAACAGATTGGTTTGGCTGGCTCTGCATTGTTTCTCCTTGGTGTTGTCATCTTGGTGAGATAAGATTCTGAAGATGTACTCTTGCCAGCCAGTCCAGCCTAGGTGAGATCTTTCGGAAGTTATTAGCAAAACAGAGACATGTGTAGATCGTGGGGTACCTGATTTTCTGAAAGAATCAATTGAAATAGGTACTACCAACTGAAAATATATGTGTAGTATTATTTTGTTCCACAATAGAGCAAGATGCAATGCCTGGAACCTCAAACAAGCACGAAGAAGGGAGGTGGATATAATATGCCAAATTTTCCAGGATTTTCTTTCTGGCGATTTTAGTGGGAACTAGAAAGAATAATGAATTGGCTCAAAGCCAGCCAATAGGAGCGTGTTATGCAATCATTAGAGATATTTGTTGAGCTCTCTTAAAGAATTCACTAAGTGGCTATCTTTTCCCAAAAACACAGTGTGCCCGCTCATTTAACCTTTTTCTTTTACCTAGATACCTGTTGGCTTTTTCATGGATAGATAATGGATTATCATGTTTAAGATTCTCTAGTGACAAAAAGACATATCAGGGCCCACCTATTCGATTATCTATGTCTTATCATTCTTATCACTACTTTCTGCTATATATATGACCTATAAGGTTAGATACATTAATCAGGATAACAAAAAATTTTAGCAATCGGCAGAGGTTCAGTTTCCATGAAAAAAAAAGAACAGGCATGGTGTCAACCAATGCAAAATACTAGGGCCTACTTAGCTAATCGATTACAAGTTTTATCACCACTTTATGGCATGCCTTATGGGTTACACTACAAAAGGCTACATGTATGTGCATGTCATTTGACTGGATCAATGGAGAATACAACATGTTTGCACTTAACAGGATCAGTTAGCCACTTAGTGGTTTGGGAATGGCTGTACTCTTTCGGCTCAAAGCACAAAACACTGGACCACTGCATGGGGCCTTGCCAAAGGCTCCAAGTATGTGGCCGGCCTAGAATCCAGCAGTTCTCCAGATATCTGAAAATCGTGAGAGAAAGACAGGACACTGTGACAGGCAAACTCCTTGGACTGTGAGAGTGATACTACAAGTATAATGATTTATATATATGATTCCTAAAAGAGGTTAAACACTGTCTGTGTGCATGCATCATTTAGCACTACTGTGTGTATGGAATTCAATATATGGCGTGCAGTACGAAAATAAATGAAGCGCTTCACACTTTTATTTGTTCATAATTCCAGAAGGGGGTTAAATACGTACTGGTTGTGTATACGGAGTTCGTTCAATGTATGGCGTGCGTGTACAACACGAAAATAAGCAAAGTGGTTGACACTTTTAGTTCAGTTTGGTAGGAGATACTATTTCGCAATAACTGAATTGTGGCCCATTCCACCAACTAGCTTGTATTCAAGATCCACGCACAGTTCGGAGTTATCTTTGATGCTAATATCTGGTTTTCCATCTCAATGTGCATATAACTACAGCCTACAGGCCCCGTAGCAAGTGATCAAGTGGGAGCTTGGTGGCCGCTTTATGAACAACGTCAACAAAATCAGAACGGAGGGAGTAGAAAAATAAAATAGCCATGGTCATGCGGCCCTAAACCAAACAAAATCAGCTTACTGGAACTCTCAAAAGAAATTAAAAATGGATATTTAGACTCTGTTGCATATGTACTTTTGTAGTCTTTTTAAATCATTTCTTCTGAGAATCTGGCACCTAGTCAGTCTTCACAGGCCAGGCAGAGTTCGGCTCCGTTGCTGTAAAGAAACAAAAAAAAAATGAAAAGATTTCTCATCCGCCATCGCCCGCCTAACATGTATTTACCTTTCTTCTTTTTATCCATCGGTTATCAACGGAGATTTTTGGACCTTCTAGAGTTTACTGAAATGTATTTGGCTCCAAAATAGTTTCTAACTGTAAGATCATCTAACCAGAGTATGTCTAAAAGGAATATTGTGCCAATTACGCACACCATCAGTATGTTTTGAACAGATTAAAATTGCTACAATCTACCGCAAAGATGCTCAGAGCGTAGTGGTATGTCTACTGGTTAGGAGGGTGTCCACTTTGGTGTCGCATTATATTGTGAAACTTGTGCCCAACTTCCTAGCTGAAGCTAGTCCCGGGTTGTCACACACCGTTGGCGTTCACAACGCTCGTGTGTGAACCCACCACACACACATGACACGCCCTATAGCTACACACAATTACTAGACTGTGTCTTTCACGAGATAATCAGAATCCACCAGGCTCCGATACGTGACGAGAGACGCCGCACTCCTTTTGTGGCTCACCCGTAGATTATTTATTTGAAGGCAAAGACTTGCTAAGACGTCCGGACCGATTCGGAGAATCGAACTTCTTTTCTTTGATAATATGTATCTGCATTACTAGATAAGGAAAACGTACACAAACACATACGAATACAGAAACATACTCAAAGATACAAAGACAGCTGTTTCAACCAAACTACAGAGAGGACCTTAAAAAAACACAAAATACAAAAAAGCCCTTAGGTCCCCTGTTTGCCGTCGACACCCGAAATCCCCATCGTCGGCCGCCGCCGCCGACAAGGATGCCAGACGCCCCCTGAGATTTGAAGAACCTCGTCGCACAAAAGCTTTAAGAAGAGTCAAAGTAGACACCCATCCCGAAGCCCATCGACCGGGGCCGCGCCCCGAGCTCTTCAAATCTTGGACCTTCAGTCGCCATCGGCGGCCACCGCCGTCGAGGGAAGCTCGAGGAAGGTCCAACTGCCCATCTTCCATAGAATCCGCAGCCAGCTCTACAACCTTGAAGCCCGTACTGTCAGCGCCATCGTTGGAACCGAGGACGACGAGCAGCACCAAAAGCAAAATCCTAAACAAGAGCTGGACCAGCCGGACTCCACCTCCACAAGCCCATCGTCGACATCGGAGCCGGACGCCGACGAGATGGGGCCAGACAAGGAAGGACATATCCGACAACAGCAGGTCCGCTTCCACCGCCACAACAAGACCTGCAGGGAAACCTTACCTAGACAAACTAGAACCTAGACTACTAGCCAATTGCAGATCCGTGGCCTTCCCCGCCCCCCGCCACCCCAAGGGCAGCCGCCAGCCGGAGGTGAGGAAGCCCAGCAGATTCGCCGGCGGAGAGCAGTCGCCTCTTTTTCTCCTCTCTCACACTCGGAGAATCGAACTTGGACAGGCAGCACTCAAGATGGAGATGCTAGCCACTCGAGCCGAGGCTTGTTCTCAAACCCTGTTGATCTTAGTATAATGTTAGAGGGCAGTTCTTCTCTCCTCTTTGATTATCTTTTTTTCTAGTAGAATCTACTACGCGAGAGATACTTAAACCCGACTGATCACAATAAAGATGCAGAGGCACAACGTACAAAGCCACATGGTCACTGATCGATACACTATCTTGTAAAGCACATAAGGTGGATATCAGAAAAAGATTATTAAAGCAAAGGGCCATTTTGGCCACATGTTGTCACACTGCTCGTTCAGACCTCCAAGACACAGATTTGCGTGTCAATGATCTCTTCCTATTACAAGAAAGAAATGCTCATATGGATGCAATTTATTAATGCCTTGACAGTTATTAACAAGGGACTGCAAGTAATTATAGAATTTACTTTGTAAGTTTGTAATCTATGATTGTTAGTCTTGAGCTCTAGCTGATTCTACAATGTGTTTCTCCCTGTTAAAAAAATATTTACAATGTGTGCTGTACTGGTACTACAACGGCATCATGGATCCTTGGGCCCCCGCCGTCGAGGGAAGCTCGAGGAAGGTCCAACTGCCCATCTTCCATAGAATCCGCAGCCAGCTCTACAACCTTGAAGCCCGTACTGTCAGCGCCATCGTTGGAACCGAGGACGACGAGCAGCACCAAAAGCAAAATCCTAAACAAGAGCTGGACCAGCCGGACTCCACCTCCACAAGCCCATCGTCGACATCGGAGCCGGACGCCGACGAGATGGGGCCAGACAAGGAAGGACATATCCGACAACAGCAGGTCCGCTTCCACCGCCACAACAAGACCTGCAGGGAAACCTTACCTAGACAAACTAGAACCTAGACTACTAGCCAATTGCAGATCCGTGGCCTTCCCCGCCCCCCGCCACCCCAAGGGCAGCCGCCAGCCGGAGGTGAGGAAGCCCAGCAGATTCGCCGGCGGAGAGCAGTCGCCTCTTTTTCTCCTCTCTCACACTCGGAGAATCGAACTTGGACAGGCAGCACTCAAGATGGAGATGCTAGCCACTCGAGCCGAGGCTTGTTCTCAAACCCTGTTGATCTTAGTATAATGTTAGAGGGCAGTTCTTCTCTCCTCTTTGATTATCTTTTTTTCTAGTAGAATCTACTACGCGAGAGATACTTAAACCCGACTGATCACAATAAAGATGCAGAGGCACAACGTACAAAGCCACATGGTCACTGATCGATACACTATCTTGTAAAGCACATAAGGTGGATATCAGAAAAAGATTATTAAAGCAAAGGGCCATTTTGGCCACATGTTGTCACACTGCTCGTTCAGACCTCCAAGACACAGATTTGCGTGTCAATGATCTCTTCCTATTACAAGAAAGAAATGCTCATATGGATGCAATTTATTAATGCCTTGACAGTTATTAACAAGGGACTGCAAGTAATTATAGAATTTACTTTGTAAGTTTGTAATCTATGATTGTTAGTCTTGAGCTCTAGCTGATTCTACAATGTGTTTCTCCCTGTTAAAAAAATATTTACAATGTGTGCTGTACTGGTACTACAACGGCATCATGGATCCTTGGTTTTCTCCATAATGATCCTTTGCAAGGGCTGGACACAGCAGATTCGGCTTTTTTTTTGGAAGGAGAGAAATGTGGGTAGTCATATTTTGTAAGGTAAATCTGATTCAAGTCCATGATTATACAAGCATGATTAATATTAACTATACTATACACTAGGCATCGGTTGCAACCATAAAAAGCTCCAAATTTTATTCGAACTCAGGTGATCTCCCGAATTCAAAAACTGTGCACTAAAATTTTTGTTTCAAACAGGGCCAAGGTAAGACTACAGAACATGTCAAGGAGTACTCTGTTTGAGTACAGGCTGGGCATGGGCTGTACACGACCTTTTCTATCCAAGACACAGCTAGCTGACATGAAAGACACGCCTAGGCTTAATTTAACATGTTGCTAAATACTTTTGTCAAATCTCTTGCAAAGTTATACAAAAGACAATAGAGAGTTCTACTGCCAGAGTGGTCCCTAAAGTATGAGAAAACTACACGCACTTTCTTGTAATCTACACGATTCCTATGATTCATGATTGAGTAATGATTGATTGGAAGGATCACCATCTCCTTTAATTTACCAATCCAAATTCTCTAACTAAACAAAGATGTATTCTCCACTTATGAGGTGTGTTCTGAATATGTATGTGGTATCCAAAACATAGCTGCTAACTTGCGTTCTTTTCTTCTCGAGCATTTTCCTTTTATTGTCGCTGACAAATAACATGTACCATTTCATGGTAACAATCAATATTCACGAGGAGTGTGATCCCAGAAATTGGAAGTTATAAAGCATGCTCCGCGTTTTCAGTACTTGTTTACCGATGATATCGAAACTTGAGAAGAAAAAAAAACAATATTAGTATATAAAACATTGAACTGTGCCCCCATGACAAGGGGACAAAATAAGCTGTTGCTGAGTGAGCAGGGCAAGGAGTAACAGCAGCTTTTTTGGTTTGTAGAGCGCTGGACTTGCAGGTGTACTTGCTAATGCTGTCTTCATGCAAAACCACCTCGTTTTCGAGCTCTTCTGTAGCTTGTAACAGACAACACGATAACGAGCAGTCCACTAAAGAACATGACGCATGGAGTATTTTTGTTCTCTTTTGGTAAAGGACACGCATTAGATCACGGCATGGCTAGGAAAAACATGTAACAAAAATAAATCGGCGAAAATACACATTTTTTAGTACTTTAAGTTAGGCTTAAATAATGTAAAGCACAAGGAACCACATAGTGATGGTGCTTATGCGCGAAACCAATAAAGTCACCCAGTTTTCTGTCTTGCAATGTGGATAATTATGGCTCGGTGCGGAGAAAAAAAGTTGGAAGCTTTACGTGTTAAAAGGGTGATTATATATATGTGGCAATATAATCGATAATGATCATAGCAATTGTATATTTATTCATAGTGTATCTTGTTTCCAAAATTATCTATAATACATCATATTTACTACTCCCTCCATTCTTTTTTTGATGTCGCCGTTGACTTGTTGAGTTATGTTTGACCGCTCGTCTTATTCAAAATATTTAAACACTATCATATATTTTTGTTATGGTTAGTTTTATCATGAAAGAAATTTGAAAGATAACTTATAATTTTGTATTTTTGAGTAAATATTTTGAATAAGACGAGCGGTCAAACGTAATTAAAAAGTCAACA
>LAPY01003516.1:16427-35807 GCA_000970635.1 Eragrostis tef | reverse complement strand
GGGACTGCCGCCGTGCACCGACTCCATGTCGAACAGCTTGGCGCCGAACGTGTAGCCCACGGGCACGAACACCATCCCGTGGTGCGTCAGCTGCGTCACCGCCGTCAGCCTGACATAGAAAACAAAATCGTCAGCATAAATCGACGTGACTTGATCAATTCGTGCCACAATGCAAGGTACGATATGACAGGTCGGCAACTCACGGCGTGGTCTCCTGCCCGCCGCCCTGGGTGCCGGTGCTGAAGAAGACGCCGGCGGGCTTGCCGGCCAGGCTCTGCTCCCGCCACAGCCCGCCGGTGGCGTCGAAGAAAGCCTTCATCTGGCTGGCCATCATGCCGAATCGCGTGGGGAACCCGAAGAGGATGCCGTCGGCCTCCGCGAGATCCTGCGGCGTGATCACCGGAGCGTCGGTCTTCGGTGGCGCGCCCATCTTGCCCAGCACCTCTTCAGACAGAATTTCAGGTACCTTTGGACGGTAAACCCAAAAAAAAGGAAGAAAAACCTTGTAAGGTTTATGCGGTTCATCAGAAGCAGAGACAAGCAAGTAAACCAGAATTACCGCGAGAAATTAAGAATTTGATTCATGACGCTGAATAAATCATTCCGGACTCATAAACAAATTACTAAGCTAGATCAGTCCCTGACAACAAGCATCAAAACCACATGGTTGTTGAAACTGACCTGCCATACTTTCACTTCCACGCCTTCGACAGAGGCGGCGCCTTTCTTGATCTCCTCAGCTAGTTTGGCAACATGTCCGTACGTGGAGTAATACCTATTGAAAAATGACATTGCTGCTTTAATGATGGATGCACAAGAACTAAAACGATTCAACCCTGAATACTAGTACTTTCACTGAACACATAATTAACATTTAGGAACCTTTTGGAACAGAGCGAATTTCTTTTCAGAATGTAGGAACATAACGAAGCTTATACACAGAAATAATAAGGGCATCATATAAAGCCAGATTGTATCAGAGACATATATGTCCAAAACTGGCACTTATATAGCCTATATAATCCAATTAGTTCAGCAAAGTTATCCTATGTAAAACAATTTCATCTTATTGTCTTTCAAGATTTAAAATAAAGAATAAACTAATTTTGAGCACAAAGGTCCAATGGAGGCGCAGATTACTCATAATTTAATTTGGAGTGTCAATCAGGTATTTAGGTGAAAAGGTGTACAGGAACAAAAACAAGTGTTTTCCATCTTTTATTTAAAGGCTTCTAGATGGTCTCACTTTTGGGTAGTTGGACGATCCCATCCAGACAGCAAAACTTAAAAACAGTGGATTATCACTTATACTAAACGATATTAGGGTGGTTGTTCATAGATGCGACTTCAGCAAAAGATATGTGATGTTGATTGACAGATAAAATGTTGTTTGGCAATAACAGTATGTATGCACTGATAAAGTATCAACTTTTCAAAAGCAAAAAAAATGGTACTAAACCAATCAACTATGCCCGAAAATGAATTGCGCTTACATTTCAGATATTAAAAACCCAATGAAGTATATGAACATGTTATTTGGATATCAGGTCTGAACTGCTTGGTTTTTGGGATGCCAATAAGCAAGACATGCAAAAATGTTGATCAAGTGAAAGGTCCATGTGTTGGTCTAACACTGGGAAGCAAAGCAAGCTAGCCAGCATGGATGCCCGTCATAAGACAGTGGGATGGAACTATTGTAGTGGAAAATCCACATCAAAAGAAAAGGGCAGTTGTGTATTTCATAATTGCCCACAAAAATAAAAGGTGATACATTTTAATTGAGGCGCTGCATTCTTCAAGAATGCTTATAGAAACAGGAATAATGGCACTAAAACTTTAATATAATCGTTCTAGAAGTTTGAGTACAGCAACAGAAATAATGGCAAAAACATTTAATACAAAACTGTATATGTGAGAACTGACGGTCAATGAATATTGCCATGCAAACAAAATGAGAAAAGCTAAAACTTTTAGTTATCCAATCAAAAATTAAATGAAGTTTTAATTGTAACTTTTGGTCAGTTCGCGTTATAATTGCAGCCAACAGAATTGATGAAACAATACGACACGCTAAAACTCACTTCAATAATTTTTTTGGTTTTTAATTGCTGACATTAGGAAACTTTTTTAGCTGAAAACTGAACTATGAAAGAAATCAGACGGAGTAGGAAGGGAAAATTCACAAATAATTGCTTGTATGTTGAGGCCAACTTTTACGATTTGGCTATGTTTTTCATCCCAAGTATTTGACACAAAAGGGAAAATTAGTAAATAATTTATAGGTACTTTAATTTGCAAATGGCGAATAATATTGTTTAGTTGTAGTTATAGGCCAGTTATAACCTAATATACAGGTGCGTTCTTGAACATGATAGATTAACCTTGAGTTCAGTTATCTAAAATGTGTGTTTTACTTAGCATATTTCTACTCTAATTAACTTGCAGTATGATGATAATATCCATTGCCAACACGATTTTTCACCAGCAATCTGACCCCATTGAAAATCATGACCAATTGCCCTTTCAGCTGGAGGGAATAAGGGAATTGGTAAAGATAGGATACATCACTAAATAAAATTTTTGCCAAAGCTGCTGTCCTTCATTCAGAATCAAGCCTAATCAACCGCAACAAGTCGCACTCTAAGTGATGATTGAACCACTAGTTATCTTGGGTATATAAAAGAAGTACTAGACATCCCAAACAATAAAATAGGAAAAAAAATCTAGACGTCACCCCTGCAGCCCCGCCCTGCTGGGCGCAAATATACCATCATTTCCCACGACACGAGGAAAATATTTCAAGGGACCGGTGCACCATTAGCGCCGGATGAAAGCTCATACCACCGTTTGGGGCAGTCCCCTTCAGTTCCGTCAGGGAGGGGAGAAGCCCACTACCATGACCGAGACATTGACAGACAAAAAAAACTGAACAATTAAATATTCACGAGCCTAAAACCTCCCAACTTCCTTAAGCTCATCGATCCTAGACGCTATCACATCGATCAAAACTGGAAACTTGTAGACGTATATCGCGCTGAACAGAGAAGAACAGTGGTCCACGAATTGTGATTTTCTCTGATTACTAAAATATTCAGAACTGAATTCAGAACACACCATGATCAGAGAACTATTAGTAAGTAGTAACTAGGGAAACTCTGTGCGACTGATCATCAGTTCGATGCAAGATGAAGTGGGTGGTGGGAATACTTACACGACGTAGACCTTGACCGCCATTGGAGAAGGGTCGGAACTCGTCCGATCTGAGATCTGGAGGGAGGAGGAGGCTCCTTGTCTTTGTTTAATGGGTTCGATGAAGGTAGTGTGTGCAGAAGAGGGAAGGGAAGAGAGCATTTATAGGGGACGGCCGGTGCTCGCGTCCGGTTTGACACGCAGATAGTGCCAAGTGGATCCAGCGTGGAGGGAGCCACGTCACGCGCGGGATCAATGCGAAAATCAAGGGCTCAGATTGAGCGGTGAGGCCATTGCACAGGCATAATTTCTGCAGAGTGACAGGTGTATCGGTATGTCAAGGCTGATGATCTGTGCGTGAGAAATTCCTGAGAATTTCAGGCTTCAGTGGTACCTGAACACTTAACAGCAGCAGTTAGTACAACGTCACGCATGCCAGCTAAGAAATTGAAAGATTCCGTTGGATTTGTTCAGAAAATTTTGCGGAAGAGCTAACATAAACTATACTGTAGCATTTAAGCTAAAAAATCGCGTCTAAGCTTGATGGGATGCAGCCTTGAGCTCTGATTCATCTTCAACCACATCAGGACGCATCATTAGCTCACTGTCACCAACAACCCTGACGGTGACGGGCAAGGCCATGGTTCTGGAAGCTGTTGCTAGCAGATGTACGTGGTAGCCCTTTGGTGGCAGGGATTTCAATGGCTTGGTCCATATCATCCGTGCATAGTGCAATCTGGACGGACTGAAACGTGCATGTTGGCTGACCTGCACCATCATCGCTGTCACTTAGAACAGGGAATTAAGCCATGAAACGGGTTAATCAACTAGTAACCTTCCGATCAGCTGACAAGCTGGCTAGAGCCATCTGAAAGGCTCATCTGAGTGTTATGGGTCTGGCGTGCAGGTCGACCATTGATTTCACCTACGAGTCAAGATTTCCCATCCATCATCACGCACATATGCCTTCGTTGTAAAGCAGCAGCTTAATGATGTTCGTCGGAGGCGACGAGACCACGTGCCTCCAACGGATTGGAGCACGTGCCACATCTGTTCCTTTTCCGCGGCGCTGTTCTATTTTTTTTTCCTCCTGCGGCCCTGTTCTTTCTCTCTCTCTCTCTCTCTCTCTCTCTCTCTCTCTCTCTCTCTCTCTCTCTCTCTCTCTCTCTCTCTCTCTCTCTCTCTCTCTCTCTCTCTCTCTCTCTCTCTCTCTCTCTCTCTCTCTCTCTCTCTCTCTCTCTCTCTCTCTCTCTCTCTCTCTCTCTCTCTCTCTCTCTCTCTCTCTCTCTCTCTCTCTCTCTCTCTCTCTCTCTCTCTCTCTCTCTCTCTCTCTCTCTCTCTCTCTCTCTCTCTCTCTCTCTCTCTCTCTCTCTCTCTCTCTCTCTCTCTCTCTCTCTCTCTCTCTCTCTCTCTCTCTCTCTCTCTCTCTCTCTCTCTCTCTCTCTCTCTCTCTCTCTCTCTCTCTCCAGTCGCTGGGCGCTGAGAAAATGGAGCTCGAGCGTGAACAGAACAAGCTCATGCGTGTGCGTGTTTGCATGGATGGAACGTTCGTGTTCGTGTGTGGCTTGGGGTTGAAGGCTGTCTCGCCATTATGCAAGGTGATTTGTGCTGCTGCTCCTCTTTCGGCAACTGACCGGCCCATCGATCGGTGCACTGAACGACTGCATAACACAGGACATTGTAGATCTCTAGCTCGTGGTCACCGACACAGGAAATGATGTGGTCGATCGCTTTTCCCTAGTAGCTCGTGAATTGTGATCACCGACCCATGGGAGATAACTTTCACGGAAAACGGTGGCATGCACGCATCTTTCCTTTTTATACGAAGAAAACTATATGAAATGACTAGCTAGTGCATGCATCTTGTTCATCGCGAAAAAAGTGCATGCATCTTGTTCGATGAACAAATTTTGGGAAGAGATGACATGGAAACATACACACGACCCCAACTACATAGCAAAATAGGCCCAAGTGAAATGTTACTATACCAGCCCAATACGGCCCATCTGAGACTTTCCGAAGTTTCGCTATCTATGGACCAGAGATTGGGAACCTCGCAGAGCCCAAATCTGCCATTCCACTTGAAACAAAAAGGACTGTGCAGCTGACTTGATTATCTGATCTGATGTTCTGAACAGAGAGCATGGTACAATCATAGCGATGTTGTCGTGGGGACGCGAGCTCGCTCCACTCGCTGCAACAATGACGGCCAGACGCCACCACCTCTACCTCGCCCTGCTCCTGCTGCTGCTTCTCCCCGCGGCGTCGCGCGCCAGGGACTTCATCGCGCCGGGCCAGCCGCTCCGGGGCAACGAGACGCTCGTCTCGTCCGGCGCCGGCGTCTTCGCGCTCGGCTTCTTCACCCCGCCTGGCTCAAACAACACCTACGTCGGCGTCTGGTACGCCAGGGTGTCCCCGCGCACCGTCGTCTGGGTCGCCAACCGCGCCGCCCCCGTGCGCGGCGCCGTGGCGGACAACGCCGCTCCCGCGACTGCACGCTCGCCGTCGCCGACGCCAACGCCACCGTGGTCTGGTCGGCCTCCCCGGCGCCGGGATCCGCGGCGAGCGGC
Source organism: Eragrostis tef (assembly GCA_000970635.1). NCBI lineage: Eukaryota > Viridiplantae > Streptophyta > Magnoliopsida > Poales > Poaceae > Eragrostis > Eragrostis tef. The sequence continues at coordinate 30,048 of LAPY01003516.1, read as the reverse complement.
GGGTCGTGCACGGCGCGGATCCGGGACGACGGCAACCTGGTGGTGGCCGACGCGCGGGGCCGCGTGGCGTGGCAGGGGTTCGACCACCCGACGGACACGATGCTGCCCGGGATGCGGGTCGGGGTGGACTTCGCGGCCGGGAACAAGAAGAACATGACGCTGACGGCGTGGACCAGCCCGTCCGACCCGTCCCCGAGCGCCGTGGTGGCCGGGATGGACACGTCCGGCGACCCGGAGGTGTTCATCTGGAACGGCGCGACCAAGGTGTGGCGGTCGGGGCCATGGGATGGCGTGCAGTTCACGGGCGTCCCGGACACCGTCACCTACACGGGCTTCACCTTCCGCTTCGTGAACGACCCGGGGCGCGAGGTCACCTACAGCTTCCAGGTGCCCAACACCAGCATCCTCACGCGGCTCACGCTCAACAGCACGGCCGCCTTCGCCACCGGCGGGCTGCTCACCAGCACGGCCGCCTTCGCCACCGGCGGGCTGCTGCAGCGGTGGACGTGGTCGTCGGCGGCGTCCGCGTGGACGCTCTACTGGTACGCGCCGCGGGACCAGTGCGACGCCGTGTCTCCCTGCGGGCCCAACGGCGTGTGCGACACCAACACCGTCCCCGTCTGCTCCTGCCTCCGCGGGTTCACGCCGCGGAACCCCGCGTCGTGGGCGCTGCGCGACGGCCGCGACGGCTGCGTGCGCGCGTCGCCGCTCGACTGCGGAAACGGCACCGACGGGTTCGTGGTGCTGCCGCACGCCAAGGCGCCCGACACGACGACGGCCGTGGTGGACTACGACGCCAGCCTGGAGCAGTGCAGGCGGAGGTGCCTGAGCAACTGCTCCTGCACGGCGTTCGCCAGGGCCAACATCAGCGGCGAGCCCGGCCACCGCGGGTGCGTCATCTGGACCGGCGGCCTCGAGGACCTCCGGGTGTTCCCGGGATTCGGCCAGGACCTCTACGTGCGCCTCGCCGCCGCGGATCTCGGTACGTTTGCACTTTCAGTTTTTTCAGTCCATGTCGTCGTACGTACTACCCATCACTTTGCTTTCGTATCCTCTTTCTGCTATGCCATGATTCATGTCAGTTGGTGAAATCCTATTAGTATCAACCATGCATACATGTTTCATCATCATAGTTTCAACTAGTATAAATCCTAAAAGTTCCCAGAGGCTAAAGCATTCTCCCCTTTTTTTCTTTTTCTTTTTTCCCCAAACAAACTTTCAGTGTACCGCCTTTACTTTTAGAGAACGTGGAAGAACTATTCTGTCTCTTTTAGTAGGATTGGATTAGGGGGAGAAAAAAAAAAGACTAGACCTCTTTGAGCATCTCATTCCGGCACCTGTAGTGTATCCCCATCAAACAACAGTAGTGAAGAAACGAGAACGTATTCGCAATTTTCCATTTACTCCACTTCGTGTTGCTGCTAGAGCAGTCACTTTCATGCATGTGGTCTCACTGCCATGTGTAAGAAGCACGTCTATGCGACAACAATAACCTGTCAGCCTTAAATCGTAAGCGCGCGGCGGATCAAAAGATTCATTTCACGACTTAGCAACATACAAATTTCTATACAAATTCAGTTACCACCAAAAGGTCACCTACTTTTAAGGGGAAAAATAGGCCTGTTATGTATACAGAACAACTGTTTCCTGTTAACGCATAACACATTCTGGAACCTATTGGCCGTGCCATGGATAAGCAAGCCTGAATTCTGGAACATGTCTGAAGCGTCCTGGTTACACAGTTAGGTAGCATCCAAATATTCAAGCGCACCATGTGATGTAGACGGGGACCTGAGAACAAAATCGGCATATACATAGCTAGACACAAATTGAACTTTGCTGCCTGAATGAGATAATGTTCCAATACAGTGTTTACCTAGGTCTTCAAGCTTCTCCTCTACTTAGAAATGTTTCCTTGCGTCGTGTCTTTTAGATGTTGTGCACAAGTCTTCTACCACAAATCCAGGAAAGCAGGAATAGCATAGTTTATTTGATAGATACGGAATCGATTGAACTCCAAGCAACTCTGGACCTCTTGAGATGACTTCCGTGCCTGTCCAATCATGAACATGAACAGTTTATGCTTCATATAGCAGCACATGAGAAATCAGAAAATTGACCCGACGGAATAGCGTGTCCATATCCGCTTTATAATGTGGGGCTGTCAGCACATGGTTCCAGTCGCAATCTGATCTACCAACCCTACTAGTGCTAAGCAAACTGGGCACGGCATTTTATTTGCCCCAAAAGAGACATAAAAAACAGACATTTTTTCGTGTTGTGGCAGTTCAAGTCGCTGATGATACATCTCATTCAGCCCCCATTTTTTTGTTAGCTCGTGGTGTATTAGCAATTTCTTTCAAAAAGTAAGATGGCGACCAATTGGAAGGTCTAAATAATACAACAAATAATGCCCCCAGCATGAAACATTGAAAACAAAGTATGGGCCATATGTCTAAGAACAAAGAATCAGCAAATCCAAATCTGGACCCTGAATTCTGACTGTGATTTCCGGGTGAAGTTCGCATGCATAAGCCATAGTTTCCGTGAAAATGACAAATACTAATAGAAAGGAAGAAAAGAGGGCAGAAACACACAAAAAAGAAACGATGAAAAGAGGATGTCCTTTCTCCCATGGGAATTAAGACATGCATTAGATTCAGCTAGAAGAAGCGGAAAATTTGCAAAAATTGTATGTTGTGTGATCAAAAGAAAATCATTAGATTAATAGAAGGATAAACCTGCACTGTTTCCTTCTTTGTTTTGTTGCAAGCCTGCAGCATGCGTATTCCATTTTAAAGGAAATCATCAAAAGAACTTAGCTGCAATATTATTGACATACCCAGAGTTGATGCATTCATGTGACTATTGTTGCGTGAAAGCTACAACATGTGATTCAATTGATTGAGACTCTGGAGTTCATATCAAAACAACTAATAGTCCGAAACAACACAGAAATCTGCTTCTGTGTTGGCTCATTGTAAGATGGTACTCTAGTGCACATGCTTTCCAGCAGCAATATCATGCCCTTATGGCTCTAAATGAAGTAAAGCGTCATGGCAATTTCCTGCGGAGATGTCAACGGAATGTACGAGAGTAAAACTTGTTTGTGAATTAATATAACTTTAAATGCATAGGCACTCAAGCAGCCATTTATAATTCTCAGGCCAAGTGGTGCTATGTGCATTAACGGATCTGTAGAGTATTGTTTCTGGAAATAAGTATTGACCGTTGGATCTGTAGAGTCTACAATTTTTTTGTTCTAACACGGAATTCCCTACTTCTATAGACAAACCAAAAAAGGAGGTATGCATGGTTAATGCTCTGGTGGGGATAAAGGTCATTCATGATTTATGTATGTGTCATGCATTAGATCTACTGACAAGTATGCTAGTTTTGCATGTTATTTGATCTGCCAAGTGCCGCTGATTAAAAACATACATTTGATAGGACATCAGCAATTCAATCGATTTACAATATTTTTTTAGGGGAGTTTACAAAAATAAATTGCAATTAAACTTCCTTATTGAAAACTCAACAGAAGACATTACTCTCCTACAACACAAAAGGTGTCTGACTTAAATAAAATTAGCAACCATGTGCTCCAATAGAAAGGAATTTGTCAAGTCATACAAGTAATCTGCTCTCGAAAAAGGTCATACAAGTAAGCAAGGCAGCCATAATGAATCAACATACCTGGACAAGCTGTTAACATCACAAAGGGGCTTTGTTGCCTTCACAAAGAACAAGTCACAACTAGGCATTAGCAGGTTATGCGTGATCCATGTGAAACCTTCTGTAGATCTAAAGTAGTCGTAGGGCGCAGTCCAAAAGTGCACACTGCTGTTGCGGCGGTCAGGATCTCCTTTGCTTTTTTACTTTCTAGCACCGTCACCTGATTTAAAAGCTAGGCACGGGTAAATTCCATGGTTCCTTCCTGCCTAACTATGGCACTGTCTTGGGAAGCCAAACATCAGTATGAAACTGCACATGATCCCCATTGCGACATGGGCATTGTAGCAGCTGTTTCCAATTCTAACTCTGCAGTATATGTGGAATCATGTGTGTTAGGTAAAATCAGACATATCACTTGATTCAGCACATGGAAATGGATCTATGCCAGCAAAAAGATAGAGGCAATCAATCATTGTACATATGTTTTGGTCAAGAATTATGACATATTCGGACCAAGACATGCCAATTGCCAATAGTGACATAAGTCGTCTTCTGTTTACGAAATCATTCTCCACATGACGAACTTGTGCATTACGTGCAAGGCATCCCAGATTTGTAGTACCACTGCCCATGCAAGGCGTGGACCCTCTACTCTGTCTGTTGTGTCCAAAATTTCACATACGAGGTCCCAGACTTTTGAAGCGTTTGGTATCTGGCAGGGCAGGACCACCAACTGGTAGTTCATCCCATGATATTCAGTTCTCCATAAACAAAGGTTGCATAAATCATTTCATGAAAAAAAAATTTTGTTGTTCCATATGAGATTAATTATCTTTACGTTTGAGCATAGAACACTGCAAAGTATCAGACACTTGAATTTAAATCTACCCGAAAGGAAATAGGACAGGCCGTAGAATAATACTACAGTTAATACTAGATTCACGCACCAGTATTTTAGCAATGATGATCCAAAGTGAAAAGTTCAACATGAAGCGTTTGTCATTAAAAATTGCAATTCAGAACTATGTTTTCGTAACAATATTCTTCACTCAGCTGCACTTTGAATGCTTAAATTTTATAAGGGAGTGCTCACAAGTCATATCCTAGTATATAGCTTTATGCTACTGAGTACTCCCTCCGTCCTCAAGTTGTTGTCATTAGGACAACAATTCTAGTTCAAAAGTGAACTGGAGTTTCTGTCCTAATGACAATAATTTGAGGATGGAGAGAGTATATTGATGTCATCTAAGTAATATCCAGATATTAACATCGTCGGAGCAGCTACATGCATGGTGAACCTTATTAGTTATGCTTTTTGACAGATTCAATCAAGTCAAAGAAGAAGGTTTCTACTGTGGTTGCAATAGTTACCAGCGTAGCTGCAGCGGCAGTTATTCTTCTAGCACTAACGGGGTTCATCATATGGAGAGGAAGGAGAACTAAATCAAGAAAACCAGGTGGCACAATTTTTGCAGTCAATTGACTTCCATATGTGAAGAAAATACCTTTTATTTTTACAAACATAGAAACATTGACAATACGGGCAAACTATTTGCGATGCCATTCTGACATTGACATTTTCCATTTCCCAAGGATCAAACACATGGAGTGGCGGTTCCTGCAGCAGGGAAGGCTTTAATGAGACAAATGATAATGTGGATGAACTGGAGCTCCCAATATATGATTATGAGACAATTGTAGCAGCCACAGAGGGTTTCTCAACCAGCAACAAACTCGGTGAAGGTGGCTTTGGGCCTGTATACAGGGTACCAACCTCTATCCATATAGTAGTCCCAGTGAAGGTACATTTTAAGAATTCAAAAAAAAATCAGAGCGGCGCCAGGAGCCTTGAACTGCTGATTAAATTTAGTATTACCAGGCAGAAGGCTTTAAGTAACTTCACTGTGATTATGTAATGAATGGCATCACTAGTAGTTCCAGAAAAACAATAATGTCCACCATCTTCTAGCTTTTTTCAAACTACTGACTATTGCAACTAGATGCCTGATAGCAAATGTTCTATTTCGAAATTACAGGGTAAGCTTGAGGATGGACAAGAAATAGCTGTAAAAACACTTTCGAGAACATCAATACAGGGTCTTGATGAATTCAGAAATGAGGTTATGTTGATAGCAAAACTCCAGCATCGGAACCTTGTTCAACTGATTGGGTGCAGTATTTCAGGACAAGAAAAGATACTTATATACGAATACATGCCAAACAAAAGCTTGGACTACTTCCTATTTGGTATGCTCTGAACCTTTCGGAATCAAATTTCATAACCTTTCAAGGAAGAAATAGTAAAACATCTATGTTATCAGACAAATCCAAGAGCATGCTACTCGATTGGCAAACAAGGTATCGTATAATAGAAGGAATTGCCAGAGGTTTACTGTACCTTCACCAGGACTCGAGATATAGAATCATCCACAGAGACCTGAAGACAAGCAACATTCTTCTGGATAAGGAGATGACTCCTAAAATTTCAGACTTTGGCATGGCAAGAATGTTCGGCAATGATGAGACAGAAATCAATACTCTCAGAGTGGTAGGAACATAGTAAGTAACAAACTGTTTATTTGACAATATAATAATCAATCATTAAATGTGTAATTTATATCCTAATATTGATGATTACAGCGGTTATATGGCTCCTGAGTACGCAATGGATGGAGTGTTTTCCGTGAAATCAGATGTGTTCAGTTTTGGTGTCATAGTGCTGGAAATCATTACTGGTATCAGGAACCGAGGTGTCTATAGCTACTCCGGCCACCTCAACCTTCTAGCACATGTGAGCATCCATCCATCTTACCAATTTTATAAGTAATGCAACATTCTCTGATTTAGCTTAAGCACTAATTCATCTGAATTTTGTAACAGGCCTGGAGTTTATTGGTTGAGGGAAAAAGCCTAGATTTAGTCGACGAAAACCTGAAGGGCTCCTTCAACTCAGATGAAGTTCTTAAATGCCTCAAAGTTGGGCTCCTATGTGTGCAAGAGAACCCAGACGATCGTCCTCTGATGTCCCAGGTGCTCCTGATGTTGGCCGCCACTGACGCTGCCTCGTTGCCAACTCCCAAGCAGCCTGGCTTCGCTGCACGAAGAGCTGCAACCGAGGATACAACCTCGAGCAAGCCTGACTGCAGCATTGTGGACAGCATGACCATCACCATGGTCGAGGGCCGCTAGCAGGCCATGTCCCCTACTCATGTGTAAAGTTGTAGAATAGTGGAGTGGCATTGACTGTATTTTGATTTGTTATCTGGTGTGTTTGTGGATTGTAATTGTTCAGTTCTATAGCAACAACCTGGCTAAGGTGCAACAATGGAAGCATACCAAGGATAATCCAGAGATACATCCTACCTATGCCGAGAGCACATCTAGCACTGAATAGGTGAGGGGAAAAGTTGTAAAATTCAAAATAGATGTATTCTAAAGCAGAATGATGTGCTGGGCAGAGTAAAGACCGCATTGCGGTCGGCGCTGAAAGCCTTATCCAGTTTGATTACGATTGTGGTGGCCGCGAAAATTGAGAAATGATCCATGCATGAGCACACATACCATGAGTTGGAGTTCCTCGCCGTCCACCCACGGGGTGACGGGACGATTGCGGATCGAGCAAGCAACTTCACCTCTCACTTCCGATCCCCCTCGCCAAACTTCTCCCAGGTCCGGCCGCCGCCTCGCCTAACGCCTCCGCCGCCGCCTCCACCACTTGCTCGGCGGCCACATCTTCTCTCCAATGTGCTCAACTCATCCGTCGGCACCTAGCGCAGCCAAACTAGGCCGAAATGAACCGATGCACCGCGCCCGCGCGTGGGTGGCCAGCGAGCGCCGTTGATGTTTGGCGAGCCGCGCAAGGCGACCGGCGTCGCAGGAGAAACTGAAAATCTGCATAGCCCTTTTTTTATTTAAAAAAATATGTAGAGCCCAGCCCAATAGGCCTGCATCCTTTTGTGCGCAGTGGCAATGGCCCACTAATATGTGCGAAAGTCACCGGGCCTGGCCCTATTCGGTGACGGTCCAAATCTGCAAAATGTCGCGAGGATGCTGAGCTTTGGTCTTGTAAATTTGGGCATCGATCTTCCGTCCTTCAACTTCCTCTGTAGCTCTCACGAACGACATGTAACAACGTGCTCATGTATGTGTTAATTTGAAATAAAATGAAAATGTGAGGATGCCCCCTCCCCTCCCTCCCCCCTGAATTCCTATAAAAAAATCTGCAAGGAAAATTTCGTTCGGCGGCCGAAATATGCGGTGCCAATTGTTTTTTTTTTACAACTCAAATTTTTTTCCTTAGAACTTTGAAGAATGAATACCATTTTAAACTATGCCAAAATACACCCCTAGAGAGAAAGAAAATTCATCATTCATATGCGTTGTGGATTATAAGGATGCACACGAATTTCAACACCAAACTCATAGGGATGCACTTTCAACTCGTAGGGAGATCAACATTTAGCAAGGAAAAGGGATTGTTGGCTCTTTGCTTGTCATTTTTTTTCTTGTGGTTTTATATCGCTTCTTTGCTTGTATATTCAGAACAGAATGCTGGACCATTGGATTCCCGCGGATGGCGAGCGGCATGATGAACATAACGTTGTGAGGCGTGAGAGGGGTTCCACCTGTCTACATCCAATAACTAGTCCTTTTCTGCGTGCCCGTGCTAGGTTCATCTTTACACGGCAAGCCTCCTGTCCAAAACAGACGACCCGTAGAACCAAAATGGTTGCTTCATCGTGTCATTCACATCTCTTCCTAGCTTCTCCTGTTCACGTAAGAATATATAAAGACTTGAGGCCGCCATGTGCGAGTAAGGAACCTTAACTATGCCTGTTGTCGGGTATCCTTGGCCTTGGCCACGCTGAAGCATAGAACGTCTCTTAGACAAAAGACCAATCTAAGGTATTAAGGTAGGTTATCGTGGTACGCAATGAATATAGTAGCCAACTATATATACAAGCTTGCTGCTGCTGTCTACGATGAACCGCAATCGCTGATCGATCGGCGTTGCCAAAGGGCTCCCCGCCCATAGCGCAAACAAAACAGTAATAGCGCATACAGAACAATAGTGCAATGAAGTCAAGCGGCAGTAGCGCGAGCCCCGCCGGAGAATGGCAGAAACTGCTGCAAGAGATCCTGGGCAAGGAGGAAGGTGCGGCGGCGGCGGCGGCGCTGGACCGTGAGGAAGTCGTCATCAACCTTGACGGCTCCGAGTACCTGAGCACCCAAAATTCAGATGTCGCCAACGAGGTATATGCGCTTATATGCATATAGTCAGGGTCGGCCCAGGCCTTAGGCGAACTCAACGTAGCGGTATTAGTGCAAATGTGAACTAGCTCAGCTGTCCTAACGTCAACAAAATAAAAATGGAGTGAATAGTCTTTCTTTGGCACCTAAAATCAGAGAATTTGTTAAATATGATTCGCCCAGCCTCTATCATGTTCTAATCCGGGCTCTGCGCCCTGGCTGCAGGTAGTTTTCATAGAGGAGCCGGACTCCGTGCTCCACATCGTGGCAGCCTCCGGGGATAGCAAGTGCCACCTCGAGTGCGCAAAAATGGTCTACAGCAAGGCCATGCACCTACTGACGACGGCGGCGCCCAACAGCAACGGAGACACTCCACTGCACTGCGCCGCCAGGGCTGGGAATAGCAATATGGTTGCCTGCCTTATCAAACTCGTCAAAGACGAGGGTGGCGTCGGCGACCATGACAAGGCAAGGGACTTGGTGAGGATGCAGAACAAGCTCGGGGAGACGGCTTTGCACGAGGCCGTCCGTTTCGGCGACGTAAAGATGGTCGAAGCACTCATGAACGCGGACAAGGGACTGGCTAGCGTGGATGCGAAAGATGGCACCTCGCCCATGTACCTCGCGAGCACCTTGGGCCACAAAGAAATGGCTACCAATCTTTACGAATATGGGGATGAGCCGTCCTACTCCGGGCCGCGTGGACAGAATGCCTTGCATGCTGCGGTTCTCCATGACAAGAGAGGTGAAGTGCTACGTCAACTTCCGCTGTACTTGCACATACTGTCTTATCTGTTTTCTGATTATATAATCTATCTATATGCTTCAAGACATTGTGAGATGTTTTGTGTAAATATATGTGCCGCCTAGCTGTTGACTACTTAATTATATATGACTTTTGACACGTTGATGATTTCCTGTACTTTAGTAGGAACTTTTATTTGATATTCTGTTTCATTCCCGGCCAGGTTTAAGTTTTTGCAAATTATATGTCAAATAAATTCTTGCTTTGCTAACTGAAAATTTAGTTCAAGGCCAAAATTTCATGTTGTAATTAAAATATTTCCCTGATTTTTGTACAAACATTTGGTATGCACATGGTACATAATCTTTCCAACTTTTTCCAATAAATAACCTATTACAACCTCTGCCTTTGTCTGACACAATTAATATTGGGACCGTGCGCAGGCATAACAGAGTCACTGCTAAATTGGAAAAATGACCTTGTCAAACAAAGAGACACGGATGGAAGCACACCATTGCACTTCGCTGCATCAGCAAAAGACCCCTTCCTCCAATTTACAGTTTCCGTTTTTTCCATGAACTTCAGTATCTCCTACGCCGGGATCTTCTATTTCTTTCCTTCGAGATGGATACTAACGAAAGTATTCAAGTGGTTGGGACGTCATGCCATCCAGTTGATGGCAGCTGATTCAACCTGGGCGTTTCAGCCGGACAGTCATGGGTCCTTCCCGGTGCACATCGCAGCATCAGGAGACTGCATGGTTTTCCTCTTCGTCTTGCTCATGAGACATCCTGCCTGTGCTAGACTGCGCAACGCCGAGGGGAAGACCTTCCTTCATGTCGCGGTTGGGAAGAGGAGGTTCATCATCGTGCAATTCCTATGCCTACTTTGGGGAGGAAAACCCCTTTTCAAGTCAGTGGTGAATCTACAGGACAATAATGGGGACACTGCGTTGCACCTGGCTGTCCGTAAGGGGGATATGGATTTGTGCAGGCTTCTCATCGGGAGCAAGGACGCTCACATAAACTTGGAGAATAGGGAGGGAAAAACTCCCTTGGATCTCGCCATGGAGGCCGTCAAATCTGGGTTTTATTTCGGAGTGGTAAGAACAAACACACACTCGTCGTCGTACGTTTAATTTGGCCAATCACTCATCTTCATCTAATAATTAATCAGGAGAATGAATTGAACTTTATGCTGTGTGATTGTTAAATCTTGCAGACTGCACCTCGGAGGATCCTCAGCATTCTAACCTTCGCAAAAGCCCAGACTGGCAACCGTCGGCGCGACCTTGTACCGAAGTACAGTTCACGTCTGGAGGAAGACAAAGAGTCGGAGAAGATCAAGGATTTCGCCCAGATCGTGGGCATCGGATCCGTGCTCGTCGCCACAGCGACATTCACGGCAGCGTTAACCATGCCCGGCGGCCGTCGCCGCCGCCCCGCCGCCGGCCGGCACGCCGGTGCTCGCCGGATCGTTCGCCTTCGACGGGTTCGTGATCTCCAACACGGTGGCGTTCATCTGCTCCACCCTGGCCACCTTCAGCCTCGTCTACTGCGGCGTCGCCGCCGTCGACATACGCCAGAGGCTCGGGCTGGTGACCATTTCCCTGGCGCTGCTGCTCTGTTCCGCGCGAAGCTTCTGCGCCGCCCTGGCGTTCGCGCTCTACATGCTGCTCGCGAAAGTGGCGTACGGCACCGCCATGGCGTCGATCGTCATGACCTCTCTCGCGTTGCTCGACGGAGTCTTGTTTATGCTGGCGAGCTTGAACGATCTGACTGCTATCATCCGTCGACGGAAAGGTATCTTGATTACATACGCACCTGCTTTCCTGTTCTTCAACATCCTGTATCCGTTCTGGCCCTACCTCGTAATCGGTGGTTACTTGTGGTATGACGCGTCGTCTCGGACTTGAGGGAAGTTACATAGCCCCGGCCATCACTGAACAGAACCTCTTTGCAGCTACCAGCAGGACTCTTTCCAGTTCCTTATTCAAGAATCAAGATGGTTCAAGTCGTAGGCATACAAAACTACTACATGAGTTCAGTATTTGTACCCAGTAACCAAGGCAACTATGTATCTTGGATGTGTTATCACACCGTATATGTCTCTCGCAACTGTAATCAGCACCAGCTGTGTTTTCTATTCAAATATATTGAACTGACTGCCCATTTGTGAAAGTTTCACTTCCTTTAAATGCAAGATATATATTGTTACCTTCTGATTCATATAACAGCTAGGTGACTCGCGCATAGCCTAGATACAAACATTCTTTCACCTGTCTACAGCATGCTAGGGCAAACCGTAGCCGCCTTTTAGCTCCCTCTTCTCTCTTTCTTTTTCTCCGGCAATTTCACTGGCAATCACAGAGAGCAGGTCCAGTCTCTCTAGCAGTTGTGATATTTTTTGGTGTCTTAGATTTAGAGTTTATGTTTTCTCATGTCGAATTATTGGGTGATGGGGTCTTTGTGTTCCCTTCTCTTCTTTGAAGAGGTTGGACGTTGTTGTTTTCTCCATAGCAATTAGCAATTCCGGCGAAGGTAACAGTGATGCCGCTTATAGCGCTAGATCTATCTTCGACAATAAATTTTAGGAAAGTGGATAATTAAGTTTCAACAAAGTTTTGCTTCCCCTATATTAGCGGTTGGAGAGAACATGGCTTCAATTTGATTCTTCCTCTTCGGCTGCATTAATCAGAAAAATAATGTTGAAGATGGGAAAAATAATGTTGAAGATGGGTAAAAGTGTAAAACACTTAATATTGTAAAGCTTGGTAGTCATTTCTTTGTGGCCCAAGGTGCTCGCGAGGTACATGGGCGAGGTGCCATCTTTCGCATCCACGCTAGCCAGTTCCTTGTCCGCGTTCATGAGTGCTTCGACCATCTTTTCGTCGCCGAAACGGACGGCCTCGTGCAAAGCCGTCTCCCCGAGCTTGTTCTGCATCCTCACAAGTCCCTTGCCTTGTCATGGTCCAGTGGTCAAAGCATTTGAGTAGCATTTTTAAAGACTTGGATTCGACTTTTGGTGAAAGCGAATTTTCTAGAATTTAACGGCTTTGTGCTTCCAGCGGTAGGCGACGCAGCCGTCGACAACGAGGTCCTAGTGGTGACTTCGTCAATTTTCGAGAATTTGCCGGCTCAGTCTTCAAAGATGCTCATAGGAGTAGAGTTTGCGTATGTGCGTTCATAGAGGTGAGTGTGCATGCGTGTTATGAATGTCTGAGTTGTACAGTGTAATCGAAAAAAAAAAACTCACTTAAATGGAAATAGCTAGTAACAGACTTCACATGGAAGTAATCATTGATTTTGTTATGATAGGGACTAATTAGACTGTTATTCATGTATTAATTTATTAATTATATTGGAACTTGTTAGTTTTTATTATGATTATTGGTTCCGACTGATATGAATATATTTTTGTTCCGATATTTTCATTCCCAATGTCCTCATATTTTGGAAATCGTTTTTGTTTCTAAGATACCGATTTTGATTTTATTTTTTGACTAAATAATATAATTAGAAAATAATAATAGTATTTTTCGATCGTTTCTGTTTCCATCCCTATTATTATGGTTAACCTAAAAGACAAGGCGACAAACGCCCGTGCAGTCGGCAGCCGCCGAGCCACGTGTAGCGTCGCCGAAACCGTCCTTTTCCCAATTCCAGCATCATCATTTAGTCACTGACAAATCGCGCTCATCAGTATCCACTGCACTGGTCGCTGTCTCCGTAAATCCGCCTGATTGGAAGCCAAAACCCTCGCCGTCTCATCCCTTCCCCTCCCCTTCCGGCGATCAGATCGAGCCCCCGATTCGATTCGAGCCGCAGCGGCCGGAACCTCACAAGCTACGCGTAAGACCTTGCTAGGCGCATAGGCAATGGCGACTCACCCGGCCTCCCCGACCGCCGGCGCCGGCGGGGACAAGTCGCCGTCGGGGCCGCCCCCGGCGCG
>LAPY01003515.1:21852-32354 GCA_000970635.1 Eragrostis tef | reverse complement strand
AAGCATATGCTCGATGGTTGTTTCCTTCGATTCGACTTGCATTGTGCTGAGTGCGACTAGGTGGATCCTATTTGCAACAGATTTGGGGGCGTTAGCAGGTTTTTTATGCACCTGGGTTTACTGGAATTAGTACTATCCCTTGAGTTGATTATTTGGAGATGCGCGTTTCTTAATTTCTTTTCGTGGAAACAATAGGTTAAAATCGCTTGTAATGTAAAGCCACTCTTTAGCTGGTGGTATGCTGGCGGTCTTCAGCTTACAGGATGACAAGGTGAAAATTGGACTGGAAACGTTAATATGCTTGATAGCTTGTCATAAGGTTCAAACCTTCCATCAGAGTCCACATTATTGTAAGCTGGTAATTTTTCTTGGTTTTGCTAGCTAAAGTCTCCATGATTTCAATTTTATAGGAGCAGCTTGAGCATTTACAAACAACTCAGTTTATAAGGCGGGGTATCCTTTCTAGTTTTGGAAGCAAGAGCATTTTATCATTGAATGCCAATAATGGGTATTGTGTCCAAATATTAGAGGAAATAGTGAAAAGGAAGAACATGAATTGGAGTTCTGTTGGGAGAGAACTAATCATCTTTTGTTAAGTAGATTTTGTACTATGATTCTTACTGATGTAGGTGCATGCAAAATGCAGGACCAAAAGGCGTAGACTGGAGGAAGTACACCAAGATCGAGCATCATTAGTTACGCCTGACGAAGATACCGCTGGTATGCTTGTTAGTCTTATTTGCAAATCTATCAGTAACTTAGCAGCTTATGGGGCATAATTATACATCAATGCCAAATGTTAGACTGTTGGTGGTTCAATTTATTTTCCATGGGCGTTGATTGGATGTTTCAAAATCCTGGTCCATCCAAGCATGGCCTTATGCTGCACATAGCTATCTGGTTTCACAGTTTGATTCGGACACCCTTGTGATTATAATGTACCCATTGAGAGGTGGTTGTCATCCTTTTGTTGTCTGATTCAGAATAATAGAATACATACCGCTATCTATGCTATTTCATTTCTGGATTTTGTTGTGATAAATTATCAGGCCATCTTGGATCGACTCTTATTTTTTGTTTCAAAATATGCCCCAAAATTACATGTAGGTTCCTTTTATCACAATTTTCTTCAGCTTTAGAAAAACATTTCTTGAGCATTGAATGGCCACAAGTGTGATAGATGATATGTTAAAATGCTGACTGTGCTTTGTAGCAGGTTCATCACAAAATGTTCAAGTTGAGATATGTCCGCATCCAGGATACTTTGGTGGACTTTGCTTCAGATGTGGGAAGCCACAAGCCGAGGAATATGTTTCAGGAGTTGCTTTTGGATACATCCACAAGGTACATTCAAACTGAAACAAACAATGTCAAGGCTTCTTTAAATTTAAGGTTTTTCCATTTATTTATACATTCCAGTTGTCCTTGCACAGTTCCATATTTGTGTAGGATTTCTCAAATTAGTTGAATTATTAAAATGTAGGGACTGAGGCTAGGTACTTCAGAAATTGATAGACTACGTGGCGCTGATCTGAAGAATTTGCTTCGTGGAAGAAAGCTAGTGCTTATCTTGGACTTGGATCATACACTGATTAACTCAACCAGACTCCAAGATATCTCTCCTGCTGAAAATGAATTGGGTGTCCAAACCATTGCTTCAAAAGGTACTCTGATCCCATTTTTTTATAGACTTCTTAAATTTGTGGCCATTATCATAAGGTAATAGCTTGTATGTGCCTTTGATATATGTCATTAAAATCTTTTTAATTGACCACTAAAATATTTGAAAGTATTAGAACTTGACAGAGAAAGACATGGATAAATCTATCAAATAATACTCTATTGCTGTATACAATGTAATTTTGCAATTTGAAGCTATTATTACTAAGTTAAAAACCAGTTGATCTCCAAAAAAAAAGAAACGTTATAAACCAGTTAATTTGGACTCCTTCATGAAATGAAAATTGAAAACGACATGTATATTTCAGTTTTATTTTGGAAATAGAGGCTGAGCCATTATATAATTGTAACATAGCATATTTCAGTTTTATTCAGTTTTATTTTGGAAATAGTAAGCTAAACGGGAAGCCCAGTGCCCTTTCTTAATGGAGATCTTCATCACTGCTTAATGGCAGAGTTGGAAGCAAAGAAACGATAAAATCTTCCAGAGGGAACAACCCTCCTTCCACTCTTGGCACAAAAACATTTTAGACGAGGCTATTTTGCAAGCCCATAGAATGACAACAGAAAAAAAAGGGACCCCTTCCTAAACTTGATCAATTTGTGGTCAATGCATATGCTCGCAAAACTTAAGATAGACTCTTTTCTTTTTCTCTTTCTGTTTGGAGAGAGGTTGCTCTGTTTCTTGTATAGTTTCAGCTTTTGTTTATTAATTAATACACCTACCACAACAGAGGTTTCCGTTGTAGTATATTCCTTCAAAAATATCATGGCATGGCAACACCATCTGATGTTATCTGTTTCCTGCATAATATTCTTTCCAATAGATATTGACATTATCCAGTAATTTAAGCCCTCTGGCCTTGGGTATGGTGGTAACTTTTCTTTAGTTATCGGACTCTCATATTTAGTAGTTTGGTCAGTCAACATCATTATTTGGTATTACCGGTAAATTAACTTCCAACTCTTTTAATTTTGAACCCATTTGACATGAGTAATATCATTTGTCAGCTTATATATATGATGATTGTAACAATAGTGTAATGCTGAGTTTTAATGCGTGGTAGGGCTTTATAGAAATGATTGCCATGTTGTCTGTATTACTTGATCCTTGCGGAAACTATTATTGCCTATGATTTATAACAGCACAGCAAGTGAATCATTTTTTTTCTTGAATGCAGATGATCCAAACAAGAGCATTTTCACTTTGGAGTCAATGCATATGCTCACAAAATTGCGGCCCTTTGTCAACAAATTTTTGAAAGAAGCAAGCAGTATGTTTGAGATGTATATATACACCATGGGTGACAAAGCTTATGCAATTGAAATAGCGAAGCTTCTTGACCCTGGTAACATCTATTTCTCTTCAAAAGTCATTTCAAACTCGGATTGCACTCAGCGACACCAGAAAGGTCTCGATGTTGTTCTTGGAGCTGAAACTGTTGCGGTGATTCTTGACGACACTGAATATGTAAGTGTTATCATTTATTGAATGTGATTTATGCACATGATATACTAGTCCCTCCAGTCGTATTTAAATGGTGTTCAGACATCTAAATCAGCCTGATTTTCGTGTACCCCAAGATGGCCTGGTGGAGTACTATTTTCACTGACTGTGTATGTCCTATTTAATTGGAGTTCACGGTTAACTGAAAAAAAAAACAATAGAGAAGTATCAAGCTCTTTTCCCTGAGTTCATTGCTTAAGCTGGGTCTTAAATGTCTTCTTTATCATTTTTAGGGCAAGTTCTTAAATGTCTTTTGTAGTATGCTTTGATCACTAGTTTTATTGGCTGTTACTGTTCTGTGTTTCCTACTTGGTTCCAACATATAGACTTTTTAACAGGAGAAACATGCATCCTCATTTCTTAAGCATAATGATATTGCTTCAACGTAGAGTTAGTTGCTACATGTTACTTCTGGGTTACAGGGTAATTTCTGCCTGCTGTTAACCATCGCTCATGTGTATTGTTTCAGGTCTGGCAGAAGCATAAAGAAAACCTGATTTTGATGGAGCGATATCATTACTTTGCTTCAAGCTGTCATCAGTTTGGCCATAATGTTAGATCTATGTCAGAGTTGATGCACGATGAAAGGGAGAGTGATGGTGCTTTGGCAACCATTTTAGATGTCTTGAAGCGCATACATGAGATTTTCTTTGATTCGGTTGGTCGCTTAAGTACATAAATTTATCATATTTTTATCCTCCTTTTTTTTCTACGGTCTATACACCACAGCTTTTGGTGTCTAATCATTTGGCCTTGTACTTCTTGTCTGTAGGATGTTGGAACCGATCTTTCTTCACGGGATGTAAGACAGGTAAGCCACTTCATACTGTCTACACAAATTGTCATCGCCATGTCATGAACTTTGTGCAACCGTACTCATCATTTATATAACCTTTTTTACTGTATACATGATAACCTAAATAAATGCTTACTATCAAATTCATTAGTGTACCGAACTACATCTTGCTAAACAGGTCTTCTGCACTAATACTCTGTTTCCTTTGTTCTCTTGCAGGTGATTAAGGCGGTGCGGAAGGAAGTGCTGCGAGGCTGCAAATTAGTCTTCAGCCGGGTGTTCCCACAAAAATCGCGTCCACAAGATCACTTTTTCTGGAAGATGGCCGAACGGTTGGGTGCTGTCTGCTGTACTGACGTGGATTCCACAGTCACCCACGTTGTGGCTTTTGATCTGGGAACAGAGAAGGCCCGCTGGGCTGCTGCGAACAAGAAGCTTTTGGTTCACCCCCGATGGATTGAAGCTGCTAATTTTCGATGGCGCCGACAACCAGAGGATGATTTTCCTGTCCCTCCCCCAAATGGAAATCCTGTCCCACGCTCAAAGGGAAAAGGTAAAGATAAAGAAAATGCTGGGGCTAGCCACCACAAGGAAAGTAACAAGGGTAAAGAAAACACTGTAGCTGACGAGAAGGAAACAGGTCAGGATAATGCTTTAGCTGGCCAGGAGGAGATGGCCGAAGAAAATGCTGGACCTGGACAGGAGAAGGCCGAAGAAAATGCTGTACCTGGCCAGGAGAAGGCCCAAGAAACTGCTCTTGACACCATCACTACAGGTCCAACTGACTCATAAGCTATGTAGGGCTCACAAAGGGTGCTTGACATGTAAGTGTAGGCGTGGCTACGTAACTTTCATATGCTCTGGGAGTGGATAGCTTTTGGGCATCTGTTAGCTGGTTGTCGTGAAATTTTGCTGCTGATTAGGTCATTTGGCTTCGGGACATATAAGATACGAGTAACTGACAGAAGTTTAGTCCAGGTAGATTTGGTTATGACACAACTCATTTTATGTAAAGCTGGACGATTATCTATGTAAACTTATTGTACCTTGTGCCTACTACTGTAGGTACTGCTCAGAATTGGACTACAGGACTTGTATTATCGCTAATGGAACTCTGAATTCTAGGTTGAAAAATAGTGCACTGGACAAAATTGTGTGTAGCCAAAGGTTGCGCTCTCTCTCCTAGAGAGTACGAATTTAGTTCGTACGATATGATTTGAAGTTCTGGCTAGAGTCGTACGTCTCCCCTGGTTATGATGATGAATTGATGATAGGAAGAATATAATCACACTCTTCTTTTGTTGTCGCGTCATGATTTTTTTACACTTACCTGTGATTTTGTTTTTCCGTTGCTTTGGATCCGGAAACAGAGAAGGCCCTCTGGGCTGCGGCAGCCATTTTCAGATAAAAACAGCTATAAGATAAATTTCGAGGATTCAGGGGCAACACGTTGTGGACTTGTGTGGAAGCTAGATAGCCGAGCTGGGTGTGTGACATTTCTCTTTGAACTTAGGTTGTCAGATATTACGTTCCGACCAAACGAGCTAACCTGTGGCCAGTAGAATAATCTAAGTCCAAAGAAATGACACACAACTCCACAACGTGTTTTCTCGCAAAGAAAAAAAAAACTCCACGACGTGTTACAATTTCTGAATCTCCGTCATTTCTCTACACCCAAGTTCAAAGATATAAGAGACGGATCACGGGTACAGACGTACAATTGGAAACGGTAGCATTCGATCGATTATGAACCTTCGTCATCTTCTTTGCTAGAATGGCACTGCCCATTCATTGCCACTACGCGTATGTTAAACTTCCTGCGAGTTTGTCATTGATGGTCAATTGAGTAAGCAGCAGTCCACTTCGGCTGCGTAGTTAAATTGGATGTACTCACGGGCTGGTACATCTCTGATCAGAAACAATGTCTGAAGACTACCTTTGCATGTCCCACGGGCTTGATCGGAACTTCAAATCTGAAAATGCCCTTCCTAACTTTGAAGAATTCCAGAAAAGGGTATCACTGAATTTAGTCCAGACTCCCATCAAAACCGACAATGATAGTCATCACCAAAATAGTTTTTGGAATATCTGGAGTTAATTCAGAATAAAAGTAAGGCTTCATCTGAGCCGACGAGCAACTAAATCAAGTTCGTAACATATACTCGAAACCATGAGCGTTGATCCAGTACAAGTCGCTACGAAATTCCATCCAAGTGCATATAGTATGTTTTAGGACATGAGAACTAAAAAAAAAAGGACCATGCGACAATAAAAGTAACATTGTCATCATTGTCATCTGGCAAAAAAACAAGCAGTAAGAAATCGACCTGCAGATATCTGCAAAGAACAACTTTTCGTGGTAGAATGCTTACTGCTGCTGTGCAACCATATCGATTTGGACATCCGGGGGAGCGAGAGCAGGGGACTCGACAAAGTGAAGATTGCCATCCCTGACAGAACAGAAGGTAAATTGGTTTAAGCCAACTCTAGTAAATAGAGTGATGACAACGAGTTCACCAATCACACATACCCGGCAAGCTTCCTGGCATAGTCATCACCAAAATAGTTTTTGGAATATCTGGAGTTAATTCAGAATAAAAGTAAGGCTTCATCTGAGCCGACGAGCAACTAAATCAAGTTCGTAACATATACTCGAAACCATGAGCGTTGATCCAGTACAAGTCGCTACGAAATTCCATCCAAGTGCATATAGTATGTTTTAGGACATGAGAACTAAAAAAAAAAGGACCATGCGACAATAAAAGTAACATTGTCATCATTGTCATCTGGCAAAAAAACAAGCAGTAAGAAATCGACCTGCAGATATCTGCAAAGAACAACTTTTCGTGGTAGAATGCTTACTGCTGCTGTGCAACCATATCGATTTGGACATCCGGGGGAGCGAGAGCAGGGGACTCGACAAAGTGAAGATTGCCATCCCTGACAGAACAAAGGTTTCGTTTATTGGTTTAAGCCAACTCTAGTAAATAGAGTGCTGACCACATGGTCACCGATCACACTTACCCAGCAAGCTTCCTGGCCAGGTACAAGAAAGGCTTCTCGAAGTTGTAGTTGCTCTTAGCTGAGACCTCATAGTACTGTAGGTTCTTCTTCCTGTGGAACGTCACCTGCTTTGCTTTGACCTGCCTATTCTTTACATCAACCTTGTTCCCACAAAGCACAATTGGGATATTTTCACAGACCCTGCATCAAGAATTAATGCCCTTTAGAATTTTGCCACCAGGTTATATGTCTAAATCAAAACTGTTAAGTCTGGTTCTTTCTCTATCTGCATAAATCACGGTGCCAGGTTGGAACATTCTTGTATGTCAACCGTGAAGTTACATCAAACATAATGATGCCACACTGGCCATGGATGCTGCAAAGGATAAATTTAATGTTATTACAACATACAGGAAATCGACAAGGAAAAACATATGGGAAACATCCGAGCTACCTTATAAAATGTTACTAACATAATGTGGTCAAGCATACACAAACAAGAAAAATGTTAAACAGAGGATGCAGCTAACAAGTAAACCAGAAATAATTACTGTCAGTGTCAAGTAGCATAAGGGAAACATCCGAGCTATTAAAAAATGTTATACAGTAATGTGGTGTTAACTAGATAATGCTGTTAACTAAGTAATAAGAGACAATTACTTTCAAGTAATTCCAAAACTTATAAGAGAGGACAAATTAAAATCCTCTATGCAATGATGTTACACCCCATGAGTAATCACTGCAACTAAAATTAAAATTCTGGATCAATAGTATCTGGGAAATGCAAGAGTCTACAATAAGTAATTAAGAGCATGGAATATTAACGTCAAGAGCGAGCTTAAAAACATTGATATTTTTTCTAGACACAAATACACACGACTTCTGTCGAACTACTTGCATCAATGTCCACACATTGCCATGATCTTGAACAGATTTGGAAGCATCTACAAGATGTCTAAAATTATAGGCCTTACTATAGAAATACGAGCTAATCCGATATTAACAATTAAGCAATTATTTAAGATGTAGTTTATTTAGGACACAACCATTGGCAACATACTAAACCAAGATTTTTCAAGCTTGGTATTAATATTACTCGGTACCATCTGTTATATTATATCATTCATGCTAAACCAGCAACAATCACTTAATGTGTGTCAAAAGGGTTTTGAACATGAACATTGTTGCCCCTCAATACTTACTAGTATCCATCCCTGAGACCACCAAACTTCTCCTGCCCTGCAGTGTCCCAGCAGTAGAATCGGATCTTGCCGCAGTTGGTGTTAAAGTCCAGGGGGTGGACCTCAACACCAATGGTGGCTGCAACAGTCATAACAAAAATAGTCGAGCATCACCGAGAAATAACTGATGTAGCTAGTAAAGACATAGGATTCATGCATCTAAAAGAAGATACTCACGTTCATACTTCTTCTCAAACTCGCCAGTCAGATGTCTCTTCACGAAGGTGGTCTTGCCTACAGAAAATAAATATGAATGCTTTGACCTTTGAGATCCAAAAGGAAAAGAAAGGCACACAAACAAGAAACAGTGTCATCCTAGTAAGTCCTCATGTCCGCAAATATAATAAGGTGGTGTTTGAATACCCTGACTAAAACTAGTAAGGTGACTAGAGACTAAAATCTTTTAGCCTCTCCCTCCTCTACTAGAACTAGCCTGACTAGTTTTAGTCCTTTTTAATTCTCTCTGTTTGGAACTTTAGTCTCTAAAAGTGACTAAGGCCCTGTTCGTTTCCTTTAGATCTAAATTTTAGAAGGCTCTAAACAAAAAGAAATCTAGTACTAAACCTTTTTACAGATGGGTACATCTTTACGAGACGAATCTAATGAGTCTAATTAATCTATGTTTTGCTACAATAATGTTATATTAACCATCGTCTAATTACAGCTTAACTACCCTCGTTAGATTCGTCTTGCGAATTAGACCAGGGGTTCTACAGTTAGTTTTATAATTAAACTTTATTTAATACTCTTAAATGACAAAATTCTTTTTTTAGACCCCTCTAAATTTTAGACCCGTGAAACAAACACCCCTAAAATTAGTCTAGTCTAGTCTCTAGTCAGGGTATCCAAACACATCCTAAGACCAGTGAAGTAGATATCTCCTAATCCCTTCTTTAATTGACAATGATAACAAATCCACGACGCGTTCTCGTAAAAAAAAACGCCCTAAAGACATTCGCCTCTAAATTAAATGTCGTGACGAATTCGCATCCAACCAAACTGGAGTAGTTGCCTACCCTCCTTTGGAGTCCCTCCATAACCAGGCACCAATCAGGCACCGTACAACTGCGATGCTATCTCGCAACCAAGAAAAGTATTTGTTGCCCCCATTCGAATCAGAAGGGGAACGCGCGACTCGACAACTTACCGGTGCCGCCGTCGCCGACGATGACGAGCTTGAAGCTGGGGTAGGCCACCGTCTGCTGATTCGGGAGCGCCTGAAAAGAAAAAGAAGAAAAAGGGACAATGTTACGACTGAGATCGAAACGGTCGAGGCTTGATCACGGCAAAAGAGTGGTCGATCACCATTGGCGGTCGGGGAAGGAGATGAGATTGGACGAGACTCGAGGTTTGTTTCGAATCCCGCGGGTTCGGAGGTGGCGCGAGGAAGAGGGCTTTATGGGCGGCGGCCAGCCCTACTGCTCCCGAGTTCGTAGGTTGCGTGACTGTTGCGGCATTTGCTTTCCTATCATACTCACTTGCACGCTATTTTTACTTTTGCCTATCAGTCGGTAAGATTTCCCAACAAAAAGAAAATTGTACGTATAAAATAAGTTTTTTAGAACAATTTTACAGGGTTCTTTTGAAAATGTTCTTACAACTCCATGCCAATTGCGTTGAACAATGTTGCTTCAATCATTTAGTTTTTGAAGTGGTTACTGATTCTTTTTTGTTTAAAACAAACACTTTTCTCCTTTTTATGCAAAATTTTCAAAAAATTGCAACTCGTGTTTGGACTTCATAAAAAGTGAGCCAGCTGGGTTTGAATATCCTACTGTGTGTCGTGCCATTGGCCGGTATGACACAGTCCAAAATTAGAACTGTGTCGAGCTAGTCGTGCCTTTTTGAGCCCTACGCATCATGTCGTGCCACCTATTTGACCATCACTATAGGCACATAATTCTCGGCTCATACTTTCACCAATACGTGGAAGCGGAAGAGATGTATGGCGTTGGCATGATTTGTGCCGACGAAACGTATGCTGTTATCCTGGACAATGGTTCTTCGATTCGATTAGCACAGTGCCGTATGGAGAAATTATAGTAGCCTGTTTCATCATTATAATCCTTTCAGTCTGGCCTCTGAGGTTATACATTAAGGTGACTGAACCCATTTTGACCTCTTGTTTGCAAGAAAACACGAAACGCGCGCCACTGCAACAGGCAGGCACATACAGCTGCCGCCACAGGGCACGCACACTGGCACACAACACATACGCCAACAAGCACACACACCAAACCAGAGCAACGCCTACTACCAAATATCTAAGCCACCG
>LAPY01003514.1:28569-41273 GCA_000970635.1 Eragrostis tef | reverse complement strand
TGGTTCAGTTTTCGACGGCAACAGGGGGGCCGATGACTCTCCGAAACGTAGGAGTACACCGTATAGTGGGTGAATGCTTTCTAGTAGTAATTTGCTTGTACCAGATTT
Organism: Eragrostis tef; assembly: GCA_000970635.1. Taxonomy (NCBI): domain Eukaryota; kingdom Viridiplantae; phylum Streptophyta; class Magnoliopsida; order Poales; family Poaceae; genus Eragrostis; species Eragrostis tef. The sequence continues at coordinate 41,165 of LAPY01003514.1, read as the reverse complement.
TAATGTGGAAACACAACGGGAAAGAACACCGAAATCCCTATGCAAATCCTAGAAGCTCGCAGTATTGCATTAGTTGGCAGCGGCACAAGCAAAGGGTGACAAGGGAAACTAAACAAAGCCGCCGGCAGGCCCGGCACCTAACATCACGCCACGGACTACTACATCACTGCAACCTGGCCGGAAAAAAAAACGAGCTCATCCGCCTCGCAAGTTTATCCAGCGCATGCGCAGTCCCTGACGCAACTGGGCTTTGCTTTTTGTGGTGATAACAGCCAATCTGTTCCCAACAACACACTGCGCCCTTTGCTCGCTCTGTTTCGAATTAACTTTCTGCTCTGTTTCGCCGATCCCCCTTTCCAAGACAACACTTGTTGCGTCCTCTGTGACAGCGAGATACTAGATGCACAGTGGGACACGTAACGGGGAATGCCAGTGCCACACGGCGACGCCTCCGCCTTAAGAATAAGTATCAGATGTGCAGCAAAAGAAATATCACTCGTTGAGGATATAGTCACCTGGCTGCTTTTGGCGAAAGAATTATAACGTGGTTTACTAATGAACACATTACTCCGTACTAATGTTCTCGTCGCAAATCTCTGTCAACACCATGCGTCAACATCTCTGGACTCGCTTCAACTTTTTTCTTTTCTTTTTTCTTTAATAGCATGAGAAAAGGACATGCCATTTCTTAACCAAACTGTTTTTATTGGTATTATTTTGGTTCTGGTTGCACCAATCGGAGGAACAAAGCTTAAGTGCTTCTCCCCTTTTGTTGGTGCGCCTTCTTTTGCAGATGTTGTTCATAGAGGGTCAGGTTCGCATGCAGGATGGTCCAATTGTTCTTGTATAGCAGCATCGTAGCGTTTCCAGACAATGAAAAAAAAAATTGATCGAAATAATGTCCGAATGACAAAGAAACGAGCACTAAGCAAATGAAGGTGCACTGGTCCGAAGAACAATGAAATGAGCACTAATAAACGAGCAAATTCGAATTTCCCAGAACCCTTCTCCTGGTCAAAAGGAAGTTTTATGCCCGGTGAGTGCTTCGGGACTGGATAGAGATGAATCAAAAGGAATCAAATTTTGAGGTTTTGCTTTAACCACTTGCTCGCTGGGACCGTAAACTAGGCAACGGATTGGGCCGCGAAGTTTGAGAAGCAACTTGATTTGAATCGGACATGTGCCACCATAAAACTTTACTGATATGCATCCAAGATACAGAGATAACACCACCAGCAAGCATTCCTGTATTATCATTTTCTAACTTTATCAGAACTCCATCAGTATATTGCCTCATGACTAGGATTGTCAACGAGCCGAGCTCGAGCGAACCAAGGTTCCTAGGCTCTTCAGCTCGTCACGTTCTTGAGCTCGAGCCCAGGTTTGTGGTCGAGCATACAGTAGAGTTTGAGTTCAGCTCTATCCATGCTCGACCGAGTTCGGTTCGTTGACAGCCCTTATATGTACAGTTAAACAAACAATCAACCCTTTTTGCTATGTATCTGGAAAATTGTAAGGCCAAAACTTGAAGATGAAACTCAAAAGCATCAAGTAGGAGAGACGAACGATCTCACTCAACTACTTTTGAAGAGAACCCTGTATCATTGACGTAAGTGAAGGATGGATCCGAGCAGTCTTCATTGATCGTGCAACGCTTCTTCCTTCTGAATATTCCTCACCAAGAGGCCATCTTGGACGTAGCTCATACTGCACCAGACAAGAATTGTTCAGGCAAGAAAACAGTACAGCAGCAAGTGAAAATCTGCAGTTGCAATTTAAGTCACCAGTAAATGACACCTTTCACGACAAAGAATAGTACTGATTCAAAAATACCCATCATCAAATTAGAGAAATTAGAAATCCTGATTCTTATTACTGCCAATGCTGAAATAACATGACATTGAACAAATGAGTTGTGATCAAGGAAACAAATAGCGTTCGTAGCGGCCGCTATTGCGGTAGCGAACCTCTGACGCTACCGCATTAGGGTAGCGTCTCGAAATAGCAGGTTGTAACTTTGCGGCTGCTATTACGTTTAGCGGCCCGCTATTACGTTGTATCAAGTGGTTCAGTTTTCGACGGCAACAGGGGGGCCGATGACTCTCCGAAACGTAGGAGTACACCGTATAGTGGGTGAATGCTTTCTAGTAGTAATTTGCTTGTACCAGATTTTAATGTGGAAACACAACGGGAAAGAACACCGAAATCCCTATGCAAATCCTAGAAGCTCGCAGTATTGCATTAGTTGGCAGCGGCACAAGCAAAGGGTGACAAGGGAAACTAAACAAAGCCGCCGGCAGGCCCGGCACCTAACATCACGCCACGGACTACTACATCACTGCAACCTGGCCGGAAAAAAAAACGAGCTCATCCGCCTCGCAAGTTTATCCAGCGCATGCGCAGTCCCTGACGCAACTGGGCTTTGCTTTTTGTGGTGATAACAGCCAATCTGTTCCCAACAACACACTGCGCCCTTTGCTCGCTCTGTTTCGAATTAACTTTCTGCTCTGTTTCGCCGATCCCCCTTTCCAAGACAACACTTGTTGCGTCCTCTGTGACAGCGAGATACTAGATGCACAGTGGGACACGTAACGGGGAATGCCAGTGCCACACGGCGACGCCTCCGCCTTAAGAATAAGTATCAGATGTGCAGCAAAAGAAATATCACTCGTTGAGGATATAGCCACCTGGCTGCTTTTGGCGAAAGAATTATAACGTGGTTTACTAATGAACACATTACTCCGTACTAATGTTCTCGTCGCAAATCTCTGTCAACACCATGCGTCAACATCTCTGGACTCGCTTCAACTTTTTTCTTTTCTTTTTTCTTTAATAGCATGAGAAAAGGACATGCCATTTCTTAACCAAACTGTTTTTATTGGTATTATTTTGGTTCTGGTTGCACCAATCGGAGGAACAAAGCTTAAGTGCTTCTCCCCTTTTGTTGGTGCGCCTTCTTTTGCAGATGTTGTTCATAGAGGGTCAGGTTCGCATGCAGGATGGTCCAATTGTTCTTGTATAGCAGCATCGTAGCGTTTCCAGACAATGAAAAAAAAAATTGATCGAAATAATGTCCGAATGACAAAGAAACGAGCACTAAGCAAATGAAGGTGCACTGGTCCGAAGAACAATGAAATGAGCACTAATAAACGAGCAAATTCGAATTTCCCAGAACCCTTCTCCTGGTCAAAAGGAAGTTTTATGCCCGGTGAGTGCTTCGGGATTGGGTAGAGATGAATCAAAAAGAATCAAATTTTGAGGTTTTGCTTCAACCACTTGCTCGCTGGGACCGTAAACTAGGCAACGGATTGGGCTGCGAAGTTTGAGAAGCAACTTGATTTGAATCGGCATGTGCCACCATAAAACTTTACTGATATGCATCCAAGATACAGAGTTAACACCACCAGCAAGCCTTCCTGTATTATCATTTCTAGTTTATCAGAACTCGATCAGTATATTGCCTCATGACTAGGATTGTCAACGAGCCGAGCTCGAGCGAACCAAGGTTCCTAGGCTCTTCAGCTCGTCACGTTCTTGAGCTCGAGCCCAGGTTTGTGGTCGAGCATACAGTAGAGTTTGAGTTCAGCTCTATCCATGCTCGACCGAGTTCGGTTCGTTGACAGCCCTTATATGTACAGTTAAACAAACAATCAACCCTTTTTGCTATGTATCTGGAAAATTGTAAGGCCAAAACTTGAAGATGAAACTCAAAAGCATCAAGTAGGAGAGACGAACGATCTCACTCAACTACTTTTGAAGAGAACCCTGTATCATTGACGTAAGTGAAGGATGGATCCGAGCAGTCTTCATTGATCGTGCAACGCTTCTTCCTTCTGAATATTCCTCACCAAGAGGCCATCTTGGACGTAGCTCATACTGCACCAGACAAGAATTGTTCAGGCAAGAAAACAGTACAGCAGCAAGTGAAAATCTGCAGTTGCAATTTAAGTCACCAGTAAATGACACCTTTCACGACAAAGAATAGTACTGATTCAAAAATACCCATCATCAAATTAGAGAAATTAGAAATCCTGATTCTTATTACTGCCAATGCTGAAATAACATGACATTGAACAAATGAGTTGTGATCAAGGAAACAAATAGCGTTCGTAGCGGCCGCTATTGCGGTAGCGAACCTCTGACGCTACCGCATTAGGGTAGCGTCTCGAAATAGCAGGTTGTAACTTTGCGGCTGCTATTACGTTTAGCGGCCCGCTATTACGTTGTATCAAGCTGCAATAGCGCTGTGTCAGGCCGCAATATCAGTCCACTATATTGATTCATACTAGCATGTATGAACCATCTATCCATAGTCGCCGCCATGACTGTCTGAGGTACTGCTAGCAAGCATCAAGATCTACTAATGATGTCGGTGCTCTCCTTCAAAGTCTCACAACCTTGAATTAAGCATAATGTCTTTAAAAGATGGTTCGTAAACTCAAAATTATGAGGCTAATTTGAATTTCGCTGTTGGAACTTTGCGTCCGCAATAGCGGCCGCTATCCGCAATCCGCTACCTAAACACCAATCCGCTACCAACCCGCGATCCGCTATTTGTTAGCTTGGTTGTGATAGATAAAGCTACCAACTTCAATAATAGCTCGTAACTGCCAATTATTTGGGAATTAAATAAGCTAATAATGAGTTAATTTCAAACTAATTTCACAAACTGTCAATATAATTAATTCTGAGTCCCCTACTTGGATAACAACTGGATTGTTGTTTGTTTGTTCACTTGGATTGTCCTTGAGATAACAAATAACTTTATGATAAAACAACTTTGTTTACAACAAGAGTTCATCGATCTTGCAACTAAGTTGACAAATGGAAGTGTAGCTGCAATATACTTTATTACTTTGACGACAATGTGATTACGGATGTTCAGCAGCCTTTAGCTCAAAGAAGGGAACCAAATACAAAAGGAAGTGTAAGAAAAAGGAAAAGGCCTGCTCAACCGGTATAAATGGTTGAATAAAAGTGCACATTGGTGACATAAAAGCAATAAGACAGAAATCTTATTATGAGCTAAATGAAAGCCTAGATACAGACCTGCATATCATCAGGCTCATCAGCAGCAGGTGGGTCGTCAAATCTACCTGCAACAAAGTGCTCAATCCCAGTCCAAGCAATCATGACACCTATACAACACAGTAACAAAGCATAATTGGTTATTGCTCAGAATAATGGGAAGAAATCAAGAATAGCATTGTTAAAGACTGACAGAATAACTAACATCAACCTGACAAATAACAAGAGGAAGACTAGTACAGCCTAGAAGTGAAAAACAAATGAGCTGCCATTAGTTTTATGGTACCTGACTTTGCATACTAGACACATTTTGTGGACAGTGTGACTAAATATCAGAACCTATTACCATTGTCAGTACAAAGGCTTGGAGGAGGAGTCACGAGTTGTAGGCCATTATTCTCAGCAACATGAGTCAAGCGGGTCCTAACATACTTGTTCGATGCAACACCTCCTGAAACAACCTTTAATAACAGAATCAGCATACTGAATGAGTTATTGTAAGCTATTTTAGTTTTCCCATCAATCAAGATAAGTGAATTACAAAATATTTGATTGAAGGTTCCATCTTCAATGCCCATTCAACTGCTCGCTGGCATCTTTCTTCCAAATGTAAAACAGCAACTCGCTGTATAGGTCAAAATTATCAGGTAACATCAAAATCCTGGCGCACTGAACAATGAATACACAGGTGTCAAACCTGAAATGAAGCAGCAATGTCCGCCCTTGATTGCCTGTCCTCTTCTGACGCAGAGGAAATGGGAATATCTTCTGTACATCTACCATAGTGTAAAAACAACAGACCAGTTAACAAAACCAGTAATTTTTTACCAAGTAAACTATGATGCCCTCTCCAGTAAAACATTTTCTAAAAAGAAGGATAATTTGGCCTTATTTTATAAGACCAAGTGACAATTTTGTATAGGGTTACTAGCACAGAATGCAGGTTCAAGTTCAACTATTTGGGGAAAAAATTAAGAGTGAAATAAAATTAAAATATGTCAATCTAGAACTTCAGACATGAGGTATGAAAACGCTTCTGTCTGAAGGATATAATGCTTGGGGGGTTGGGGGTGGGAGGACTCGCAAGGGGCAACAAGAATACTAAGGGCCTGTTTGGTAGAGCTTCTTCAGTGGCTGAAAATGACTATGATTCTTTAGGACGCACCTAGTCCATATCAGAGAATCACTTCGCAGAATCAGGCTAGAATTACTTCTGAAAAACAGCATTTGGTACCAAGCTTCACCGATATGACTCGAGAATCAGCTCCGTGAAGCTGTATCAAACGTGCCCTAACTGGAACAAGAATTTTAATATTATGAAAAGTAGACACATGCACTGAACTGGAATGAGAGTATGTCCATACAGGTTCTTAGATTCAATCGCCAATCGAACTTGAGTCTTCAGACCAGCATAAGAAAAGTTGCAATCTTTATGCTGTCGCATTGGAACCTGAAGGTATGCAAGAAAAATATTAAGGAATTACCTCAAGTTACCTAGCGATAAAAAAAGTGAATAACATGTATCATTATCTCAGTTGACGAAAAACTGCATCAGCAAACTTACTCTGAACTTGATAGCTTCTGAATCACCTTCTAGAGCAAGCTCTTCAAGAGCAGGACCACCACCTTTTCGTATATCAAGACCCAACCACCTTGCTGATTTGTCATATGCCTCACCGATCGCGTCATCTATTGTAGTCCCCAGTTGAACATACTGACCAAGGCCATGAGCAAGAACAAGAAGATTGTGTCCACCTGAACATATTAACTTGTTAGATACCTTAAAGCCATAAGAGATTGTTCAGCAAACAAGATGTTTCTTCTCATCTAAGCACCAGCTTTTCAACCAGATTAGCACATATGGTGAATTAACGTAGGTTGATGTAGTTGCACTGAGTTCTACGCCCTTTCAATGGGCGTAATATTCATTTTATACTTGAGCAAAATTTTCAATCACAAATATAATTTCAGTAAAATGGCAATGAAGTACATGACATAACACAGTAGTCAGCTTCTGCATTGTAATTGCACGAAACATTTATACATATTATACGCAATGCAAACAAAGTAGATGAAATGTGATAAGTGGAGTTAAAAAAAAGTATATTATATGATCATGGAATAATGTCAAAACGGACAGCCAGTTTGAAAATACTAACAGTTATATTCTGTACTGTGAAAGATGGGGGGGGTGATGTAATTATGATTTAGTGTGTTGAATCTGACAGCAAATAAGATGTACATATAATAGTAGTAAGTAATAAGGGCACGTTTGATTGGAAGCCAAAGGTTGCCACTATTCTCCCAGGCAACTGTTTGTTAACTAGCCACAGGTACGCCAGAATTTCTCCAGCTGGGTTCCGTACGCCAAAGAGATCAGTGAACGTAGGGATGGGTCGCATGTCAGGGATTTTTATCATCCTCTACGGGTTTGGCTAGACAGGGAGACAAAATAGAGCAAACCTAAGCACTCTCGTGCTCCAAATCAAGAGAGGAAAAAAAAGCGAGTTTCATTCTTCAAAACGTTGCAAAGGTTATACAGTAAAGTTCTTGAATATTTTCTTTTTTTTTCTTAGCGGTGGTTTCCCATTCTAGGTGGATGTGTGTGGACCCATGCAACCAGTTGGCATTCCGACCCATCGTGAATTGATCCCGATAAAAGGCTTTCATTATCTTGTTAAGATCTATAACTTCAATAGTGCCATGTAAATAAAGCTGAATAGAAGTGTATAATCGAGGAGAGATGGTGCTATGATTAGAATATACCTGAAATTAGAAGAGCCAAAAATGGGAAATCAAGGTCCTTGTTCACCAGCCTGAAAAAGGTCAAACAACATTAACTACGATGCAGTACACCTCAAACTTGTATAGAATTAGAATAATGCTAAGGAACTTATGCAATCTTATGGTTTTATTTGAAAACGTTGTCTTTGGCATAAACAGGATTATCATATCCTAAGTACCGGAGGTGTGAGTTTCATATCTTTTGTTCACTACACGACAGAGAGACAGCCATTTAACAATAAAAGTGTCATGGGGACTTAAATATTTTATAGTGCAATAAATGATTTTACGGGGCGGAGGGGTGTAAATTTGCTGAATATTATAGTTGTATCGTTACAAATAATTCTATTTTCCAATCTTATGCTACAATACCAGCCTAGTTAATACTAATATTTGCACAAGTTTTTGGGCATCATAACAGCACAATGTATAAAGTTTATAAATTAAAAGTACACCAAAAGCAAGGACCACAGATAACAATAACAACACATAAAGATAAAATTGATAAAAAGGAGATACTAAAATTATTCTGTCTTTTATAGATAAATAAACATTTAACCAATAATAACTTCGCAGCATGTAATGAAAAGTGAAGGCCCCCTTGTCTTAATGGTTATCACACATGTTTTTTTATATACAATTTGCACTGACTGATAATGCCAATGACAACATAGCAAGTAGCGATGCTAGAAAAGTGGTAGGCAAATAAACCAGCGATGCTGGCATACAACATAAGAAACCGACATATAATTAGAAAATTTGAAAACAGAAAGCCTACCTCTGGTTGGGTTTGACCACGTCAACCCCTTGTCTTAATGGTTATCACACATGTTTTTTTATATACATAAGTGCTAAAGGGTGAACTGCATTTCAAGAACTAGATTGCACAACAAGGTATTTATGTGGAAACTAAATAGTTGTCACGGAAGGGTCTGAGATCCTGTTCAACGCAACCTACCCGCGATACCAGGACCAAAGAGATTTTTTTAAGTGAATTATAAGTTTCAAGTTTGATTGAATTATACTCATTTGAACCACATCCTAATATCTAAACAGTAAAAGGTTGTGCAAATATGTACTAGCAATGTAAGCGCAAAAAAGGGTATTCAAGAATAAACAGTAGCAAGTAGGTGAGACAAACCTCTAAGACACAGACCAAGTCCCGGACCAATGGTCACAGACACTGCAGAAAGATCACTCTCAGACAAATTCGCATCGTCCAGGGCCTTTTGGACAACCTGGGCAAGTAAGACACGGTTAACATAAAGCTAAATGCAACATAATGTGGTAGAACCTCTGTTCATGGAAGAATAGAAACCTGATCAATGGCAAGAACGTGAGCTTCCTCTGCCATCTTAGGCGCAACACCCCCATACCTCGCTAGCAAGTCTGCCTGCGAAATGTTGACCAAGGTAAAGCAACATAACAGGTACAGCAGTTCAACAATGCACAAATGTATTCAGCATATGCTACCAATTGCTATATTGCATACGAAGACCAGCGTAAAATTTACAGCCAGGGTCGTAGATTACAGATGAACTGATGAGGAAAGAAAATGAGCGGAAAATTGGCTTACTTGGGAAGAAACCACTTGGCTAAGTATCTCCCCGTCGCCTCTAACCTGCAACCAGCCAAACAGCAGCGAGGCAGGTTGGCTAAGCACAAACCTAAGTTAAATCGACTGGAAATCCCGGGAGAAGGGAAGCGCTCGTACCACGGCCGCGGCAGTATCGTCGCAGCTGGTCTCGATGCCAAGCATGAGGACATCGGGGCGGGCCGGGAAGGCCCGGGTGGAGACCTCGGCGGAGGGCATGGTGGCGATGGGCCGAAGACCAGGGGGGACGGTTGCTGGAGAAGGGCTGGAGGCGAGGAACCGGCAGAGGGTGGGAGGAGGGTGAGAAGGTAAACGCTTCGATGAGGCATGTCGCCGGAGGAGGAAGGCTGCGGCGGTGGCGGCGCGGGAAAAGGGCGGCGATAAGCTCGGGAGAAGAGTGGCCGCCATTATCTCCGGCTGGAGGCTCCCAAGCCCAGCCTCCGCTGGCTGATACAGGTTTGAAACGAATTCAAGGTTTTAGTCGGGCCGCATCCAGAAGCCCGCGAAGCAATTGGGCTGTTTCCTCCTCATAAACGGCATAGAGCCTGACAAAGGAATCAAACAATACAACCCAGCAACAAAAAACCAGGCTCAGATCGAGGGGTTCAGAGAGATGGTGGATGTTTGTGGTCTCTACGATCTAGGCTATGAAGGCGGGACCTGGACGTATGAGAAAAAGGTGTCCGGCGGGTCGTTCTGTCGGGTTGGGCTTGACCGCGCCTGGCGACTGTTGACTGGTGCACAAGGTTCCCGATGGCGAAGGTGAGCCCACCTCACGGCGGCAGCATCGGACCACGACCCCATTGTGGTGCGATGGGAGCAGGAACATGGTGGCCAGAGACGAAAACGAAGGAGGAAGGTGTTCAGGTATGAACTAATGTGGGAGTCTCATGAAGGTTTTTTTCCAATGTTGGCGCAGACATGGGAGAGCGAGGGTAAAGCATGTACATTGAAAGAACTGCAGGAGAAGCTCTTTGCAGTGTCAGGTCACTTGGGAGTTTGGGAGACACATTCTTTTGGCAATGTGAGGCGTGAGCTGAGGAAGCTCAATGACGAGTTAGAAAGGCTACGCTCTGATCCAGCAAGGACTGGACCGTCGCAAGCCGAGATCAAGATTTTTTTTTTTCGAATGAAGCCGAGATCAAGATTGTAGACAAGATCGTTGAGCTGAATCATTGCGAGGAAGTAATGTGGAAACAGAGGTCACGTATTATGTGGTTGACTGCCGGGGACAAAAATACTAAATTTTTCCATCTCAGGGCTAGTCAAAGAAAGAGGAGAAATAAAATAAGCAAACTGAAGAGGGCAGATGGAATATACACGGAGGATGAAAAGGAGATGGGGAACATGACGTCTGCCTTTTACAGGGAACTATACAGATCAGAGGGAACATCGAATATGGCTGAGGTCCTTGACACGGTGCCTGTAAAAGTGTCAGCAGAGATGAATGATGAGCTATTGAAGCCATATCAGAACGAGGAGGTCAAAGAAGCATTGTTTCAAATGTCAGCAGAGATGAATGATGAGCTATTTAAGGCTCCAGGGCCCGATGGTTATCCGGCGCACTTTTTCCAGCGTTATTGGGATCTGTGCGGCGATGAAGTGACTGACGTGGTTCTCAGAATGCTTGGGGGGAGGATGATCCTTCTCTTGTTAACAACACATGCATCGTGCTAATACCGAAAGTCGAGAGCCCGGAGGAACTTGGTCAGTTCAGGCCAATAAGATTATGTAACGTAATTTACAAGATAGCTTCAAAGGTGGTTGCAAATAGATTGAGGAGAATTTTACCAGAGATTATATCTGAAGAGCAGTCCGCCTTTGTTCCTGGGCGTCTGATAACAGACAATATTATTACAGCTTACGAGTGTATGCACTTCATGAAGAAGAAGCGAGCTAGTGATAGCAGATGTTGTGCACTTAAGCTGGATATGAGGAAGGCATATGATCGGGTCGAGTGGGACTATCTACGTGCAATCATGATTCGTTTGGGATTCCACCGTCTATGGGTCGAGACGATCATGAGGTTGGTCACTACGGTCTCTTTCTCAGTTTTGTTGAACGGGGACCGGCTGGAGAATTTCAAGCCCTCGAGGGGCATTCGTCAAGGCGATCCTATCTCGCCCTATCTCTTCTTGTTAGCAGCAGAGGGTCTTTCGTGCCTGTTAAAATCAAGAGTTCAATCATCGCAGCTCAATGGTATTAAAGTGGCCCCGTCGGCTCCAGTAGTCAGTCACTTACTCTTTGCGGATGATAGCCTGCTGTTTTTCAAGGCGAATAGGGAGAGTGCGAAAGAAGTAAATAATGTGCTACAAGTTTATTGCCAGGCTTCAGGGCAGCAAGTAAACTTGGATAAATCGTCAATACACTTTGCTAAGGGCAAAAGTGTACGAGAAGAAATCAAGAATATTTTAAATGTTCACAGTGAGGCCCTTAGTGAGCGTTATTTAGGTATGCCAACTGATGTTGGGAGTTCTTCCAATGGAGCATTTAAATATTTAAAGGACAGAGTGTGGAAGAAAGTGCGAGGATGGTTGGAACAAGCACTGTCGGCAGGAGGGAAAGAAGTCTTAATAAAATCAGTAGCTCAAGCTGTTCCAACTTATACAATGTCGTGTTTCAGGCTCCCTAGGGGTTTATGTCACCATATTGATGGTTTGCTAAGGAGTTTCTGGTGGGGGAGCAAAGATGGCAAGAGAAGAACGTGCTGGGTAGCTTGGGAAGACATGACCAAACCAAAATTTACAGCAGGAGGTTTGGGATTCAGAGACATTGAGATGTTCAATCTGGCTTTACTGGCCAGACAAGCATGGCGTTTACTGCAAGAACCTGAAACACTCAGTGCACGTGTACTAAAGGCAGTTTACTTCCCGCAAGGAGAATTTCTGGGTGCTGAACTAGGAGCATCGCCATCTCGGGTATGGCGTGCTATAATTGATGGGAAAGAAGTGCTGCAGCAAGGACTTGTTCGTAGAATCGGTACTGGAGAATCTACAAGAATATGGAGCACAAACTGGCTCCCTCGAGATGGTCTTCTCAAGCCGGTGTGTAGTACTAGCTCTAATCCACCGCAATTTGTCAGTGAACTAATTGACCAAACAACGAGCAACTGGGATCATGAGAAGTTGCTGGTGTTTTTCACGCCCATGGATAGGGAAGTCATTGCTAAAATTGTTAATGGTAACCTTGA
>LAPY01003512.1:35425-49368 GCA_000970635.1 Eragrostis tef | reverse complement strand
CCGCCGTGGGTCCCCGCCGGGCCGCCGTGACAGGACCTCCCTTCCCTCCCCCAAGATCGGACTCCACCACCAAAGACCGATGCTCAAATTCCCTCCCTGCTCCAATTCCCGTTGGTATTATCAAATCAAGCCGCGCGCACCGAGACCAAGAATCCAATCCCGGCGCGATCGCGAATCAAATGCCTCCCCGAACCGAATCCGCGCGGCCGGGAAAGCGATGCCCCGCCGGAGCAAGAATCAATCAAGAAACAGGTGGAGGCGCAACAGCAAACCGAATCGGGAAGGAACGATTCGATCGATCTTCCTTTGCCCCCACGTCCCCGTTCCTTGACGGTTTCAACAACCCCGCCCCACCTCAACACCGCGCTAGCCTCAGCAAATCTTATCTGGCCCTTGCGGGAAGAAACGGGGAGGAATGTGAATGCGAGAGACAAGGCAAGGTCGGGGGAGAAGAGGAGAGAGAGGTGAGGAGATAGGGACGCGGATGGCAGGGTACGCAAACCCACGAGACCTACGCTACGCGCGGCTACCAAACAACAGCAACTACTCCCATGCCCCTCGCAGCTAGCAGCAGTAATAGATTGCCGGCGTCACCGCTCCCGCGAACGGAGACTTCACCGCCGTCGCGTTCGCCCTCGTTTGTTGCAGCTTCTAGTGGAGTGGTTTTTACCGGGTAGGGCAGCGAAGGGCACGGCCGCGCGGGGCAGGGCTGTGGATGGAAATTGTGTTCGGGGTACAGAGAAACCGAGGCCACGGGAGGTGGAAGATGATGGATGGGACGCGGCGGCCTCGTGGCTGCTTCTCGCTTTGACCCTGTCGACTCTGGGGCCGCCCTTTTTATTTCCTTTTTGCATTGTTTATTACCAAATTTATTTATTTTTCATGTAGAAAGAACAGTGTACGTTCCTGTTCGGTAGGATTTAATTAGAGCTCAGTCTGGTTCATGGTGGCTTAACAGTTCATGGCTATTATTTTTACAATAAATTCTGAACATTTGGGTTATTCAGAGCACATTGTTGGCCGTAACAGCAACGTCATTTCTGGCAAATGATTAGCGATCAACGTAGAGTTCACAGCGCAGCACTACCAAGCACAGTTTGGTTCGAAAAAAGATGACGCAACAGTTGTTGCCTCATTCACCCAGCGACAAAGATTTTATAGAGTAGAAGTTAAAACTAGAACTAGCATCACTAGGGTAGAATTTCGTCTTCTAGGGCATTTTGAGCTGTTCTATATTCAAAAAGTATTTACAAATTATCAACGCGAATAGTCTAAAATTCTCCATTGTCAAACAAATCTACAACGATCCAGTAGTTGTTTGTTTGTTTTTTGCATTTAGCTCCTTATGTTGTTGCGGTTATATGGGCATCTTGACTATTCAACGGACCGGTACACGATTATATTAAGTGGCATGTGTTTCTTGCTTTGGTTGAGGGGGAATATGTCTTTTTTTTTCTTTCTCTCGCCCTGTTTGAGTGCATCGACATGTTCCACCATAGTGGCTAGCGTTGGATGGAGGCTTCAATGTCGAGTGGCTGCCCCCGCTGCTCAAGGGCCAACTCGGGGTGGTAAAGGATTGTTTTTTTAAAAAATTCTCCACTTTGCAAAGACCTTAATATATTCTCTCATTTTTTTTTGGCTTCGATGAGAAAAACAATGGAGAATGCGTAAGATTTTTCTTAAAAAGAAAAACAACAACTAGTGTGGTTTTACCTCTTGTTTAAAATGATGACATTTACAACAACATATATAGTTTAGTTTAAACCAACTAAGTTTTAAATACTTAATTTTAAAACAGAGTTAATACCATCTTATTTTATATATGGCGTACAGTTCTACAAGTAAGGCGTGATTGGTTGGGTGTACGAGCCTCAGCCAGACCCTCCACATGCAGCTACTAATTTATTGGTTGGAGGTTGGAGCATTGGGCAAGCTCTCGCATGCAAACACCGTTGATTGGTTGGCTGAGTGGAGAGCGTAACCTCAAACTGGTTTGGCGGAACCGGAACTATATTTCATTTCTTCCCAGTCATGCAGCGTGTGTTGAGAAACTGACCTCAGCTTGACTCGTAGGTAACGGAACTGGATTTCATTTCTCCCGCGCAGTGGCGGAGCTCGAACAATTTGACAGAGGGGCCCATTCAGTTAATCAAATTCGCAAAGGGGCTAGATTCACGTGATTTCTTTCATTATTACATTGGGAAATCAAGGACCCACGCGTAATTTTAGTAAAGCTAAGGGGCATGGTCACCTTGGCCCCAATGAAGTTCCGCCCGTGCTCCCGGGCGGGGTTGTATATCTAAGTCGCGGGAGTGTGGGCAAAACTCATGCTCATTTGTTGTACCAGTTTAATTAGATGGCTTTTGTTTGGATAAAATACATAATATCTCATCAACTGAGTTCGAGTCAAACCGGTGATGAAATTAATAAGGGAAAAACTTTATCCCAGCACTACACACCATGACGCCCAAAGCGTTCATGCGCCAGCTTCTTTGCAACGACCGTCACGAAAGCGAATTGGACAAGCTTGAAGCTGCAGATCTGCACGACTGAAGCGCACAAATATCCTCAACCAAAAAAGGGATTGAGAAAAAAAAAACACGCATCTCCAGGCGAGAAGCCGCCGTCGCACTCGGAACCGTGTGAGGAGAGAGCTCTGCAGGGAACATGTGTTTTCCGTGCCCAAATTCCGCCGCAGGAGTTGCCGAAAACCAAGCAGCCGCGGAGCCAATGGTACGTACGTGCGCCCGTCCAAAAGGCAAGGCTGCGGCGGCCACGTGAGCGCGGCCCGGACCGGCCAACCGACGCGACGCGAAAGCACGCGGAATTCCGCGTCGGCCGCAGCGGGTTTCCTGACGGCTGCGGCGCGTGATGAGCTTAGCTGAGCAGTGACATCAACAGCGGGAAGCTGCAGCAAGCAGCCGAGCCGTGTGCTGCGAAGCGGAAGCGTCCGAGAATGCGTTCCGCGGCCGGGGATGACGACGACTTGGCTGCTGGCATGTGCACCTGAGCGTGGAAAGTCCTGGCTACACGGCGGACTGGGGTTAGTCTGATTATTGCCTTTATTTTATTATAATTTGCAGATCCGACCAAAGTTCAAACTAAATCAATTTTAAAGTAAACCTCCCAGTGATGGATCAAATTCAAAACCATGTGTTGCTTATTCCTTTCAGATGCACAGACTTATTCGTTGTTTCCTTGCGAGAACACTAGTGCCCCTCTGAGAGCTTGCCCCCAACAGAATATTACGAGCAAGAACTGAGCTTCTTCATGTCCTCTCCTTGGTAAGATCCGACCAGCACTTAAACTGCAGCGATGCTGTATTTACGTCGAATTTTGTACTACTTCTTGCACGACAGTACGGAAAAGGACTGATCGATCGGGCAGAATGCGTGGACGATCGGGCGGAATGCGTGGACGACACGAGCTCTCAGCCCCCAACTCGGCAAAACGGCCGTGTCCACACGGCGAGCGTCACAACAAGTTCATGCACCTGTGACAGGATTTCTGTCTTTGGATTGCATCGCCAAGGCTTTTCTAATCGATTTGCCACGAAAGGCTTTGCCGTCATCCAGCTAACCATAACTAATCTCGCGTGCTTTGCCGTCTAAGATATTCATGAGGCGTGAGCATTTTGCAATCATTAAATAGGTGGTCAACCTAAAGATACAAGTTGCCAGCTATTTTTCCTTTATGAAAATTTCTACTCCAAAGAAGCACGCAATCGTTGGAGATATAATGCTATTTTCCGTAGGGTGACTTCACAACCAAGAAAAGAGAGAAATAAATTGGAAACACATACGAATTTCTCCACACCTGTATATAAAATGGTTACTGAATATGATTACAGCTAATGCATCAAGAGATCATACTAAACGAGAGAAGGAGAGTGGTTCCAACCTCCAGTTACTCTAACCGGGCACGATTTGGTCATGTGTCCTCAAGTCTTGTCTCGTGTTGCTCCGTCCGTCAGAGATTGGACTTGATCTTATCCTCGAGAAAACAGTTGGAAGCTAGGCGAGTTTGATGACAGCAAAGTTGACATGACCAAAGAGACAAGATCAAGCTGACTTCACAATTTAAAAGCAACTATATGCACTAAAGTACAGTAAACAATTGAAGTCAACGCATTCACCTTGTGGAAGCACACGCAGGGTCAAACTAAAGAAGCACGCGTGGCGAACAAACACATACAGTAAGCTATCACAGGTTTTTCTATTGAGGTGTAGGAGTATACAGGGAATGTGAGGTCCATAAGGTTAGGTAAATGAGAGTTGAAGTTAAAAGGGATGGTCGCCCAAGCCTCATTTTGCCCTCATTTTCAAAGGAGCAAATTTCTTATTTGGCTTTAAAAAAGTTCTCGGTTCCTTTCTTGGTCCAATCTGAAAAAAGTTCCTTATATGACTCAAACCGCAACTTTTATTCCTTTCTTGGCCCTTCCGTCAGTTTTGAAGTTTTGAGTGTTAAGGGTGTTAAATGTGTGCTGAAATGACCATTTTGCCCCTAACTTGAATAAAAACGAAAATTATATTTTTGAATTTGTTTAATCATTTGAAATTCCTGAATAACGTAATTGTTCAAGATTTCGTATGACCCAAAATTTCGGTATTATTTCAGCATATTTTAGCATTATTTCGACATTATTTATGCATATTTTTGAGCAATTACATTATTCAGGATTTTCAGATAATTAAAATTTTTTGAAAATACATTTTTTTGTTTTCAAGTCAGGGGCAAAATGGTCATTTCAGTACATATTTAACACCGTTAACACTCAAAACTGACGAAAGGGCCAAGAAAGGAATGAAAGTTGTGGTTTGAGTCATATAGAGAACTTTTTTTCAGATTAGGCCAAGAAAAAAACCGAGAACTTTTCCAGAGCCAAATAAAGAATTTGCTCTTTTCAAAGTCGGTTAAGCAACCTCTTGTTGACCGACGCGGTGTGACTGAATTTCAAGGAAGACTACGACCCAAGATTGTAAAGTGAGCTGATGTTTCAGGTGCAACGGTCTAGCTCTGGTAGCTGTAAAAGAACGTAGTTTTTGTTCAGGTATACTGGTTCCAATCAAAGAACACACATTTTTATTTAATAAATAGTAAACCTATAAAATGTACAGTAACTCGTTTGCAGAAAAAAAAAATCAAGCACACATCTCCAAGGAGGGGGACTAAACAACAGCATCAGACAATCACAATTTTGGCATCCTTCAATGATCTTCGCATCTTCAGAAGATCTTTGAGGGCTTCTTTGTTCATTTTGCATTGTCTTTTATTTATGCCTTTTGAATTCTGGGTGGGTCTTCAAGTAAAATATTTAAGAAACTTAACTCCGCTGAGGAGCCAACATTTTTTTTTTGAGCCAACAAAGTTGATAAGACCAATCCCATCCAGGTCCCCAAAAAGGACGCCTTGGCGTTCAATTGATGAATCCCCAAAACTAACGTAGAAAATAACCCCTATAGATAAGCTACTCCTACAAAGTACAAATTGTAAACAAAGAGTAATGAAGATTTATGGATTCAGCATAACTAGAATATCCATGAGCCGTACCTGTATCTCAATATAAGTTGCTAGCTGGGAGCATTTGGAAATAAATACTGAGCAGCTTTTACTTCCTTGAGAGGTTACCAAAGTCAATTGCCCCGTTAATTAGGCAGATCTTTATATCTTGAAAAGCCACAGATTTCTTAAAGTTGCTCGTACTCAGCCCCAATCTAAAGCCGTGGCAGGATTAAGGTCTTTTATCGAGTCATTGGTATTTTAGTTCACGAACTTAAAAGCCAACAAGGATCCTAGAGTTGGAGCTTTGCCAAACATGGCTTAATATCAAGATTTCTCCCTGATAGCCGCCTGATCAATTTTGGCAGTTCACTAGGCAAGATTTTTTGCCTTAGAAACATGCTCCATCAAAGGACAGGCCCCGATGTAGCCGAATTTTACGAACTCCGATCGATACCGGAGTTGGGCTGAGCGGGGAGTCGCGATGACGGTGTACGGACAAAATTTCGGTTTTTGCTCGAACGAATCGCGCGGCGCTGGCTTTTCAAAAAATAAAAATCGCGCGGCGCTCGGTTGGGCGGGCTCCTGCGGAGGCCGGTGGAGACGGGAGTACGGCGCCGCCGGGCATCCTCGGAGGTGGACTGGGCTGAGCCGTTCCGCGGTTGCATGGGCCACTTGGGTTTCCTCGGGACGTAGTGGAGGGGGCATTTCTACGGTTTCAGCACCACTGTTCGTGTTTTTTTTTAAAAAAAATCTCCCGCTGTTCAAAATGTAAATGAATACGTCTAAGGAAAAACATGGAAATGAATAAGCTTGGAGAACACTGAATGCTGTCATTATTTAGCAATCCATGAAACCATTCAAAATCCCATTTGAACTCCGGATTTTTACATCCAAACAAGCATTCGTTGTCTGTGTCTCGTGTACTACGATACGATAGCAGATCTGATAAATTGATATTGGATCCAACGTGCCGAGATCAGGGATGCACTTGGTTCTTTGCTCACGATCATCACCTCCTTCTGTGTTCATGAGTGAATGTCATTTTGGCATACTTTCTGTAGCACCTCAGCTGAAGTGTATATGCTAAAACGACAATGTCGTTTCCGGAAGAGTCCCCTCAGATGTCAAAGTTCCAATGTGGCCGAAATTCACATAGTCCGGTCTCGATTGCGCAGCTGAACATCCTGCGCGAATTCAGTCTTGAGCTATCTCTCAGCTTTGCTAAATTACTAATCTGTTGCAATCATTTGCAAATTCTCAACATTCCTGCATTCCACACGGAATCGACGCAACCAAACCGTGTTTTCCACTTTGCTAGTGATTAGTGTGCTTCCGAGCTTTTTCCGCGTTGCCAAGTCAGTCAATGCAGAGCTTTCTCCGCTGCCGAAACAACACTCCAAACCAGCAACAATTGCACGAAATTTCCTCAACCAGGACCACCCCAAACGCCCAAAGCCTTGCAACTGGTAAAGCGCACCAGCCGCGACGGCCGCAGCCAGCTCCTTCCTAGTCGTTGACCCCAAAACAATCTTCGCTCTCGGTGCTCGCCGGTCGGCGTGGCGAGATGGTGGAGGCGCTGGTCGGATGGCTGGTGTGCCCGGTCATCAAGATCGTCGTCGACAAGGCCAGGTGCTGCGCCTCCGACAGGATCAAGTGGCTGAGCGGCGGCGTCCCGGAGACGCTGGACAAGCTGGGGAACACGCTGGTCCAGCTCGGCGCTGTGGCGAGCGCCGTTGAGAAGCGGACCTCCGCGGGCACCAGTGCGGACCTCCGTTCATGGCTGCAGCAGCTCAAGGACGCCGTGCACGACGCCGACGACGTCCTCGACGACTTCGACGACTCGGCACCGCAGCCCGGGTACATCGCCACGGCCGGGAAGCGGATCTTTGGCGCCGACGACGCCCTCAACAGGCTCAAGGCCGTCGTCGAGAAGCTTGAGGACATCTACGCGAACTCCGCCGACAAGCTCATGCAGGTGGCGGAGCTCGAGGCGCCACGGTCAGGCGACCTCCGTGCTCCATCGTGAGGAAGCCGTCCTCGTGCTCGGGCGCGACAAGGAGCTGCGAGATATGGTGTCATGGCTCGTTGGCCCATCCGACGAAGAAGCATGGTCCGCGTCCGCCCCCATCGCCGCGATCATGGGCCACGGCGGGATGGGGAAGACTACTCTGGCTCGGCTCCTGTCCCAGGACCAGACGGTGGTCTCCACCTTCGACCTCATGATCTGGGTTCAGCTTTCCGGCATAGAGGATGAGCTCGAGCTTACCAAGCAAATTCTGCAGTCCGCAGGAGTCGTCGTGCCTCACGGCATGAGCAGCTTCGACTGGCTACAGAAGAAACTCATGGAAATTGTCTCGTCGCAAAAGTTCCTGCTGGTGTTCGACAATGTCTGGAACAAGGAGAACATGGAGGAGCATGATTACCGAGAGATGTGGTCCAAGGTGCTGGCACCTCTCAGCCATGGGAAGACGGAGAGCAAGATTGTGGTCACTACCCGTCAGAGGATCGTTGCGCGATTGCTGAATGCAAGCAAGAAGGTCTGGTTGGACGGCTTGCCGGCCGATGACACCTGGTCATTGTTCAAAAGGTGCGCCTTTGGTGAGGAGGACATTGAGAAGCAACACCCTGAACTGCGGGACATCGGGAGGGAAATTGCCCAAAAGCTGAAGGGGTCACCATTGGTGGTGAAGGCTGTCGGACAAATGCTTGGAGGCAGCCGCAGCGTCACCCACTGGAGGAAGGTTATTAAGATGGACAGCTTTGACAAAGTGTCCTCAACATTAAAGCTGTGTTACCACAGTTTACCAGATCACCTACAGCCATGCTTTGCAATATGTAGCATATTTCCAAAGAACATCAGGTTTAAGAAAGATAAACTCGTAAAGATTTGGATGGCTCTAAATTTCATCCAGGCAGATAATAGGAATACCCGATTGGAGGATGTCGGAAGTGAGTACTTTGATCAGCTTGAGGACAGGTCATTCTTCCATAAGCAAAAGCAGGGGCGTCGGAGGTACTATTACATCCATGACCTAATGCATGATTTAGCTGAGAATGTTTCTCGGGTTGATTGCATGAGAGTTGAAGGAGTCAATAAGGAAATTCCAAAGACAGTTCGGCACTTATCTGTGTCCAGTGAAGATGACATGATGCAGCTCAAGAGCCGATGTGAGCTCAAAAGGTTGCGCACACTGATAATTCTCAGTAACCCTTCATCCTCCTTGAATCAACTGCCAGGTGATCTTTTCACAGAGCTGAAAGGTCTTCGTGTGCTGTCTTTGGAAGGCTGCAGTATTGTTAATCTCTCAGATAGAATCGGTCACTTGAAACATCTTAGATACCTGGCACTTTGCAAATCAATCACAAGACTTCCACAAACAGTGACGAAGCTCTATCATCTTCAGACCTTAAGAAGTCCTAAAGGGTCGCGCCTCGAGGGGATCCCCAAAGATATTGCAAACTTGAAATGCCTGCGGCATTTGGATCTGGATACATCAATAATAAGAGGTATCGGGAAACTGGTTAACCTTCAAGGATCAATTGAGTTCCATGTTAAAAATGAAAGGGGGCATACTTTAGAAGATTTGAACGGTATGAGTGATCTTCGCAAAGAACTCCATATCAAGAACCTTGAAGTTATAACAAGTCAAAAAGAAGCCAGCCAAGCTGGACTGAACAAGAAGGAGAATCTTAAAATGCTGAAACTAGAATGGAACTCAACCGACAGGAGTGTTACCTCTGTCGCTACTGAAGTCTTGGATGGTCTTGAACCGTGCCAACACATTAAAAAGCTTCACATTCGAAGATATCCTGGTAACAGATCACCAAACTGGTTGAACAGAAGCTTGAAAGAGAGTGACTTTTACCTTAGATATCTTTATTTAATCAACTGTAGAAAGTGGGAGGTCATGCCTCCTCTCGGGCAGCTTCCGTGGCTTAAGGTATTGCACATAAAGGAGATGTGCTCCGTGAAACAAATCAGTCAAGAGTTTTATGGAACAGATCAAATAGCATTTCCATGTTTGGAGGAACTTCAATTCGATGATATGCCAAATTGGGTTGAGTGGACCCAGGAAGAAAGGAACATTGAGGTGTTACCTAAGCTCGGCAAGTTGAAGATTTCGGACTGTCCTCAGTTGATAAAAGTGCCACCTCTCCCTCAATCCATACGGATGGTCTCGGTAAAAACCTCAGGGTTTGCTTCACAACTAAAGTTGACCCTCACATCATCATCAAAACTCCACAGGTTTGCATTAGATACGTGCTCTATCATTGTCCTTACCAGTGGCTTGCTGCACCAGGTGCAAGTGGAAGCAATTGTTAGTTTGACACTGAGGAACTGCCAGGATGCAAAGTTTGAAAATATTCAGGCATTGACTTCCCTGAGGAGGCTGCAAATATTTAATTCAGACATTAATGATGAGCAATTTGGCAACTGTTTGCGAGGTTTACTAGCACTTACCTCGCTGGAGATAGTTAACTGTAGCAACATCACATCTCTTCCGCAGGCTCAGAGTCCAGATTGCTTAACAAAGTTTTATGATCTACACATTCAGCACTGCTCTGAATTTTCCTCTCTGCGTGCACTGCCAAGTTTCATGACACTGAAAAATCTATTGATAGAAAATTGCCCCAATGTCACTGCAGAATCTTTTCCTGCCATCTTCAATGTCAACAGCTCTTTGAGAGAACTGAAAATAATAAACTGTGCTCAATTGGAGTCACTGCCAAATGCCTTCCCATCTTCACTGCAAGTTCTTCATCTGATTGGATGCAAACCAGCTTTGATGAAACAACTGCAACTCCAAGATGGACCAGAATGGGATAAAGTGTCTTTTATCCCGATAAAACAGATCCACTGATCAGAGGCTTTTCTGCACGTCACCAGGTACGACGTTCTACCATTAGGAAATTTTATGACCAATTAACCATCCATTTGGAATGGAATATTTATTATAAAATTGTAGTTACACTTTCTGAATATATGTCGATAATATGCACTTCTAGTTTCACTGAAAAAATTCAGATCAGAAGTACACTCCCATCACATTATACTTACAAATTGCCTTTGAATTTGTGTGATACAGGACAAAGGGTACCAGACAAAGTATGGCCGTCAACAGCTTGTTCTCGGTTGCAACATTTGTTTAGCATTCCAAACTTGTACTTTAATGTATTTATTTCATCTGTAATAGCCCACTGGCTTAAATTTTAAATATTTTCCTTCTTGTTATAGCCGATATACTTCACCTTCAGATATGTAAATGGCACTTGTTTTTTAAGATAAATAGTAGGGCAGGACCCCTACAGAATATATTTATATATATAAATATATTGTCCTTACTTTCATTTTTTAATTGCAACAGAGACGATGTGTGTGTCATGTTTCACGAAACAGAAATACCTACCAACTACAACCACTGAAATAAGTATGTACAATCCTTAATTCCACGTACCCTTGACGAAACCATACAAGCACACACCCATTATTTTGTGACTCTCTTCCAAGCCCCAGGTGAAGTTCATTGTAGACAATAAATCAAGGCAGATTTTGCTCTAGGACACTCCAAAAGAGTGACTTCAGGCGTCGCACATCACAAGTGTCGAATTTAGCTGATTACAAATTTCTAGTTATTAGCTCCAGCACATTAAAGAAGTAGAAAGTGGTATTTTCAACTTTTTTATCTCATTGCACGAAATACATTACAATTTGAAACTTTGCACAAGCATACATTGCTGCATTCTCTATCCATGTGTTTTTTTTCTTAGATTTTCTTTTCCAATTCTTTAAATAACTTTTCACTGAGAATAATATTTGTTGTGTAAACCAAACTATGTGACAGTTGGAAAAAATCCTTAAAAAAACAAATGGTTAGAAAATGCAGCAATGTATTTTTGTGCAAAGTTTCAAGTTGTAGTGTATTCCATGATGAGATTTTTTTTTGAAATATTCCTTTCCAATACTTTGGTGTGTAGCTAAAAATAAAAAGATTGCAGTGCATCACGGCTAAATACGATAGTTGCAATGTGCTACGCCCGAAATCACTCTTTTGGAGTGTGCTAGAGCAAATTTTGCCATAAATCAAAAGTGCAGAATTTTTGAAACTAGGGCCACTTTTTTTTTCCTTCACACGCATGTTTTACGAAACAGCAGGGCAGTCCAGCAGTGAGTGCCATTAAGACAAAACAGTGCAACTCGTCCAGTTCCCCTTTGTAATTCACGTTTTCAAATAAGTCCATCAATTGCCCTAGCGTTTATGGAACCATTCGGACTATGGCCGAACAAGATCAACAAAGGGAATTCACACTAATAAAAGCAAAATTGCATCCAAAGTATAGTCACAACTTCCAAACTGCAAATCTTACTTCTTGAAAGGAAATATCAACAGTGAACAAGGATAGTGGAAAACTAAAACAAGATTACACACAACATGTAAAATAGAAAATAAAGAGGAAAAAGTAACCTGTACATAACTTGTCATGATACAAAAGTTAGGCAAAACTGGCATCCAGTCCTGTGGTAAAGGCCTTTAAAGACAACCAGGTGCCAACCTCATGAAGATCAGCAAAGAAACTAACAGGGAAAATTTTGGAGTCCTGCAGGTTGTGAACAACCAGATTCTTGATCCAACAAATTAAAGTTATTCTGGCATCAAATAGGAGCTCTGGACTGAGTGCAAATGAATTACTCATTTCTCAGGAAAAAGATTACACACAATTTCAGCTCCTGATTGTTCATGAAGTTAGATTCTGAGAGCATATAAGAACACTGGTGGTGTTATTAACTAGTAAGCCTCAGAGTCAGAGGTTAATCCTTGCCTGTAAAACCGTCTCTTAAGAAGAATGGATTTCGACTCTTATGCATAGCCTCAGACACCAATCATGTCCCTCGTCAACCTTATGTCTGTAGCATGTTTCAAGATGTTTGAGTGTAACAAATTTGCCAATACCTTCAAGATGATTATCATGAAAAAACATGGGCATATCCAGCACCTCAAGATGTGGAAGCTTGTATATCCATTTGGGCAGTTTGACAGCCATACAGCACAAAGCAAGGTAGCGGAGATGAACCAACTCGCTAATGGTGTCTGGTAATTCTACGACATTAGATTGAGTAAGATCCAGGACCCGCAAGTTCTTAAACTTAGCCAGAAGTTTACTAGGAAAATGACTGAAGGATAGTGACGAGCTTCTGTGAACTACCAATGTTCGCAGTCTTCCCAACCTGTACGTTCTCTTGAGTTGTGGTAAATAATCCGTCGAGACACACAAGTGGCGAACCATGTGTGGAATCATAACAGGAACCCCCTCTTCAATTTTCATGCAATCATGAGCAGAAAAATGTCGCGCCACATCATACATTAAGTCATCCAGGACATAATATGTTTGTTGGCCTTTGTTGATAGTCTGGAAGAAGGAACGTGAGACAAGCTCATCAAAGTATTCTTGCCCTAAATCTTCCAAACTTTTGCATTCTTCCATTGGTGGTTGAATGAAACCCAGAGCTGTCCACACATGGACCAAAGTATAGCGACTAAACCTCCAAGTCTTTGGAAACATGCTGCAGTACGCAAAGCAGCGTTGTAGGTGCCCAGGCAAGTGCTGGTAACTGAGATGGAGGGAGGAAATAATAATTTTATCATACATTTCTTTGTCCAGCAGTGCTCTCCATTTCTGTGTGCTCCTAGTGTTCGTTAACATTTGCCCAAGAGCTTTTGCAGCCAGTGGTGAGCCCTTCAGCTTTGCAGCAATGGTTTTCCCAATCTCCTGCAAATACGGAGGAAAATCCATGGTTTCAGCCCCCAATGCCGCCTCCTTGAACAACAAACAACAATCACTGCTTCTTAAACCATCGAGGGACACAACATTTATTGAGTTCAGAACCTCAGCAACAAGCTTCATCCTAGTGGTCACCAAGATCTTGCTTCCACTTGCAGAAGATCTAAGAGGTGCCAACACCTTGTTCCACACTGCCCTGTTCTCCTGCTTTTTCTTGCCCTCATCAATCCAAATATCATCAAGGACCAAGAGAAACCTCTTCGACGCAACTGATTCCTCAAGCCTCTCCTGCAACCTTTCCAAACTGGCCAGACCATCGTCATGCAAATCATCATCTGCACCACCAATCGAATGCAATATCTCCCTTGTGAGCTCGGCCCCATCCGACCTATCCCAGACGCAGACCCATGCTCTCAGATCAAAGTGCGCTTCGATCCTCACATCATTGTACACATACTGAGCGACCGTTGTCTTCCCCATGCCTCCATGGCCAACCAATGCAACAACCGGAGCTGACGACGAACATTTCTCCTCGCAATCACCGAGGAGCTTCCCGATTACCTCGTCGCACTCCTCCTGGCGCCCAACCACCCTTGGCTCCGCGAGCACGGAGCCCGTCACGCGGTGGGGCGACCGCACCCCGCACACCGCCGCCGCGGCCC
>LAPY01003510.1:30816-48853 GCA_000970635.1 Eragrostis tef | reverse complement strand
GCCCGGATCGCCGCCGGGCCGCGCGTGGTGGGGTTGGTTGCGGTTGGGGCGGGGAGGGTGGAAGGGGCGCATGGCCGTCGGTATTTTTTCCTCGGGGAGGAGGTGGCCGCCCGGCGGTGACGGACTGACGGTGGATGGGGAGAGATTTTGGGTAGGGTTTTAGCACTTCGGGGGAGCAACTTTTTCTGTGTCTTGCGTGGTGACCTGTTCTGGGCCGTTACAACAATATTTTGACGAATTCACAGAAGCACTAATATTTGTGTCTTTTCTCACCGTTTAATTGAAGAAGAGGATTTCTTCATAAAGAATTGGAATTAGTTTAAAATTTTCTTTGCTAGTATTTTTTTGAGACAATTGCAAATCCCACCCCATAAGTGGATTGCTTTCTGATTTTCACCCCCATAAGCCAAAAAGTTGCAAAGAGCTACCCGCCCAGCACCGTAGAGGCCGAATTACCCCCCTCCTGCCCACGTGCGCTTGCTTTTTGGCCCGCCCGGTCCTGCCGTGGCCGCGTTCCGGCTGAACGGCGGTGAGGTAGGGAAAACGGTGGGCAGATCCATGACCAGTATGATACGGAGACTCGAAGACCCTAGCGTGTGCACGTGCGCGAGCAGCAGAGACACGCCGGCGACGAGAGGCGGCGGCCATGGCACGGCGGCGTTCCGGCCAAAATAAAGGGCGAGGAAGGTAAATAGAGGGAGCACGAGGTTTTCGACATGGAGGAGAAACTCACCGTGCTACGCGTTGACGATGGGAAGCAGCATAGGATGAAGTTCGTCGGCGAGGTCCTCAGCGCGGCGGACGGTGTCGGGGAAGAAGGTCCATTCCAGCGAGGAAGGCTACGGAATCACAGAGAGAAAAGGTCATGGAGGTGCATCATCGATTTTTTCATATTCTCCCAAACTTAATTGGACTATAGATCACCGTGGTGGGAGAAACCGATTGGGATGCGGAGCTCTTTCACTCGGCAGCCATGGTGGGATTCCGGCTTCGATCTCGCGGCTCGCTGCGGTTGGACGGAAATGGTGTTGGGGTTGAGCTAGAGGGGGCTCTCGCGGACATTTTTTGTTTGGGGGACTCGGCCGGGGAGTGTCTGTGGCGGCGGTGAGCTGGGGATCAAGCTCAAGCAGCCATGGCGGCTTCGGTTCTTGCGCGGGTTCACGAACAACTGTTTGGGCTGCGTCGACGCTGGGTTGGACGCGAACCAGCGGTCGCACACGGCGAACTGCCCCACCAGCTCGCGGTACACGGGCACGGCGTCGGGCTGGAAGCCGCTCATGACTGTCGAGACGTCTCCGCCATGCCGGACGCTCCTTCTCGGCCTGCTACGCGAACCCGCTCTGTGAGTAGCAGAGTAGAAGACTTAGCCGGAAGCATCATCCGGAAATGCTTTCACGCCTAGGCACTTCTTGCTTCGTGTAGCATCAGGACACACAAATGCATGCGCATGTGCAGCCCTTGTCCATTGAATCGAAGAATCACACCTCGGCGACCTCCACTACACGCGTGCGCGGCTCTCAGGTACTGCGAGGACTCGCGGCGCCAGGTGCTCCGCCCCGACGGGGATGCTGGCATCAAGTCCGAGTGTATTCAATTGGGTTCTTGCGCGGCGTGAGGACGGCCGTCTCGGAGCGGCGCTCCAGCGCGACGCGGAGCTCGGCCTTCGCCGTGTTCGCGAGGCGCGATGTGCGGGCCAGGTCCGCCTCCAGCAACCGCTGCGCCGACACGAGCTCCATGAATGCCAACGAGGAGGTGCGCTCCGGCGACAGAAAGCAGCAGCAGTGGGGGGGGGGCGGGGGGGGGCGGGGGGGGGGGGGGGGGGGGGGGGGGCGCAAAACCAGACTATACAGTGCTGGGTGGGTAGGGATTTGTAATAAATTAACTTATAAGGAGGAACATCAGAAAGAGGAAAAGACTTATGGGGTGGGATTTGCAATTAACCTTTTTTTTGTTAACACTATCTTAACCACACCAAGTAGAAGACTTGAACCTAGAGCCTCGCTGGTTTCCAGCCCAGCCAACAGTGATTTCATCTCACAAAAATCAGCCCAGCCAACTAGCGCAACAGTACTTTCGTCCACAAAAATCAGCCCAGCCACCAGCCAAACGAACACAGTGCTAGTAGGTTGGTTCACATAACGTCTAGTATACCACATTACCTAAGAGACTGACATCGTAGAACAACAAGAATGGTTTGAAGACACACATTTGCAAGTCACAAGAGAATATAAATGAGAATAGACAATGATTATGTCATGTTATTTTATTTAAAGAGATACTCATTAGGGTATTTCTTGTTTCTCATTCCTTAGGCCCGCCATAGGTGAACATGCCTTCAGAGCTGATCAGGGATACCGAATATATGGCCTTGTCAGTCATAAAGTCGCGTGTGCTTTGTGTAACCTTAGATGTTTGACCATTCTGATCAATAATGTGAATATTGCTCAATGATGCAGCTTTTTTATTATTGTTAGAAAGAAATCCGCTTCCCATTGGAGCCAACTCGGTTGTTCGAGTCTGTACAAAACCAAAAAACTTGATTTCGTTTGCTTCGCCCAGAGTGTTAAAGAGGGATTTAGGGAAGCGCCCGATTAAGTATGGTTCCGAGTCAAATCCAACATGCAATAGCCAATCTCCACTCGAATCCTGGATTTATTCAAAATGGAAACAACAAAAAGTGGTATCACATTCTTATGGTTATATAAGCGTAAGAATAACTCACATATGCATATTTTACTATCAAAAATACTAGGTGAACATGAACTTTTTACTACCTTCAAAACTTTGATATTGATGGTACGTTTGACCCCACCAGGATTAGATACTGCATCAATGGTAGCTCCTGGTACTATGGGTATATTAGCTTCAGGTATGTACCCTGGACACTTTAAGTTGTAGCAATCCTTCTGGTAACCATCACGCTGTAATATGTAATTATTAAAAACTTAACCATATAATAAGAAAAGGAAAATAGATTAAACAAATTAGAGCACTTTTCTTACAGTCCAGTCAACAAAAAAATGAGTTTTGGAATCACCATATAAACCTGGATAAACCTACAGAAAAAGGTACAAAAAGATATGTAAAATATGGTCCTGGTTCCGGCAAGATTACTTCCATGGTGTTCCACTGTCCCTAACGTCTCGCGCATGTTGTAGATGTGGCATGAATAAATTTGATCTCCAATAACAAAATAAGGGACAGATACTTACGTGCCATCCGACACTAATTCCATTGAAACTTGAGCGTGAATGATCACCGAGGTTGTTAAGCTGAACAACCATTCCACTTCCTTCATCTTGATCCATGGTAAAACCATACATATCACTTGTTACCTCAACTCCATAGTAATTATGTGAGTCCAATACGTGTCCGGCGTACTAAAAAATAAAATAAAAGAAATTAAACTTCATATAAAAGTAGAGCTGACATTGTTGCACAACAAACTGAAGCACGTAGTAAACACATACTAAGGTCACGTAGCTCATATAGATATTAAGTTTCAGAAATACTCATTGGACTCGGTTTTCAACATTGCTTCAGAAGGAAGGGCAGTGGGAATTTATAAACTATGCATGTTTGCAACTGGAAACAAAGATGATGATATCTCTACCAAGCAAGTAGCAATGGATTAAATACTATTATGAACTCTAACTATTTGTTAAATCTTTTTCCTTTGTTGGTATTCCTACTTTGAATGGTGAATATAGCACTTTTTGTTATATATATTTCCTTCATTTCAATTTATTTAGTTCATAATAATGTAACAACATACCAAAACCTTAAAATGATAGTGATGTATGATATGAGTCATTGTTATATCTTGTATCCTCTATTCAAAAACAATAGGCACATATTTAATTGTTTAACTCGATCTTTAGAGTTTGAGTTTGACTATTGTTTGGTCACAAATCATATACTCACAAATTTGTATGCTAAATACTCCTTTAGTTTGTGTAATTGTTTATCAAAGTAATCAAACTTTGACTTTTCATAAATAAAATACACCAGTCGCTTGTATTGAAAGGGGTAGTTAATGCCCTAGGTATTGAATAATAAAATAAGTGGAAAATAAACCATTATATTCAACTTGCGAATCATAGAGTGGGTTTTCCTGCTCATATACTTTAACAGTAATTGTTGGTTTTAATCTTTTAGTTATAATGGTGAAGGAAATCAAATGGTAGGCATGTGACAAACTTTGAAACAGGAAAATTTTATGCATACAATTTGTATATTGATCTAACTTAGTATCAGTATTGTTTCTATTTATTCAACACATCTTCTAGATATCCATCACTAGGTAAGATAATAAAATACGAAAATACTTCATGTACAACTATTAGCGCACAATTTGGCTAAGTAAAATCACGCATTTCAGTTACCCTATGCATTTATATGCTTATGTGATTTCAGCAATCAATCATGATTTTGCTAGTCACACGTGTAAAAATTCTTGGTAAAATAATTCATCAACTCTATTATTGAACTTACAAAAACTGACATTGCACCATCATGAAGTTGGTACACATCATTCTCATTAGAACGATGATATGGATCTGATATATTCATGATCATATGGATTGATGGATGCACAATATGTGAGCGCTGTCTATTGTCAATGTTGCCCTCTAGAGAAGCAAGCTTAAGCTTTTCCTACAAACAAGCCAAAGAAGAAAAGGGAAATAGTATTATCCATTAAAGATTATATGCTTAACCACAGAAATAAAATTCATAGAATAAAATACACGGGAGTTCCCTAAACCTATCTCGATATGTTGTCAGATCCCCTAACTCTCAAATTACAACTTTAAGTTCCTAAACTTATCAAATGTGCCATCAGGTCAAAAATATTGAAATTAATAGACTTGATTTGGCTACTTACAAGGCACAATTTTGTTATGGTATCCATTAAATAGAGTGTTTTTAAACTATAATTTGAAAATGAAGGTAGCATACATATCTTTTGAAGGAAATAGAGTGTTTTGTACTCACTTGATTTATAGACTAAACATGACTTCCTAATATTTGAGTAAAAGCAAAAATGAAGGAAAGCATAATGAGGAGACCCGTTTTCCCCATGTTGATGGTTGTGAAGCAACGAACAATACAATGGACAACTTAAACTGATGCAAAGGCCCTATTTATACATTCAAGAATGATAAGGATTCTCCATAGATGCACTAATTCACATGCAAAAGATTTGATTTGCATGGCAATTAATATTTACGACTACTAAAAAATTGAAGTGGTTTGATATGTCTACATTAATTGAATGTCAAAGACTTGATGAAATATTGATGTACTTGGTGTGGTCTTGAGAATATGCATCCATGGTATTCTACAAAATCAAGCTTAGGATATATTTGTATTAACTCAAATCCAAATGGTATGAGTGATGGATATACTACACATATCAATATATTCCAAGGCAAAGGTTTGGCATTTGGAGGTTATTATATTGTTGTTTACGATATATGCATTAATTCTCTTCCTAAGATCTAGTACATATAGGATATTTTGCAGATTTGTGTTGTGCCCTTCATTGGTTTGTCGTACTTGGCCCGATAACAAAAATTGTCACTTTGATACTTTGACATTAAATATTGTCATATGATTTTCTTTCGTCAGGTACAATTTTCGTGCTGCTATTTGATTGATTCATTGGTTTTTCCCAGCTTCATTATGCTTCATACAAAATGTTGTAGGTACCTCTAGCCTCCATATTTCACTAACTATTACAAGAGTTATTGTCACTGTTTACCTTCCAAGTTGCTGATTTGTTGTGCCTTGCAGTTCGATGCTGTCAAGAGGGAGGGAGAGCCAGTCCTACATATGAAGCTCCAACGCAAGCAAAAGGAAGTCTTTTGACACTATAATATGGAATGTTGGCATTGTGGGAGGCAACAATCTGTTGTTTGTTTATTGTTATGTTGAAGCATCATTGCATAGATAATAATACTATAATTTGAAAGTGTCTGTTGTGAATACCGAGAAAATCAGACTGCATTTTGAACCATGTGGAGAGAAATGCTGGCGTCGATATTTTTGTGTTCACTGCATATCAAATGCTAAAAGATAGTTTCAAAAATGGATGTGTCGTGGTTTCAAACCAAATTGTTAGTTCTATGACACAACAAGTTTACACATTGATTTTACACGTGTCTACTGTAACACAGGCGGCAACGCACGGAGTACTAGTTAAGCCAGTTATTGGGAGCTTCGGCCCTCCATGTATTTCAACCAATCTGGCTTGCAAACTGCCTAATACAGTCCCAAAATCGAGGGTAATAGAAATAGTCCATCTCAGGAAATTTAGATAGAGAAGAAGCAGTTCAAATTGCCCCGTGGATCCCACCCTAGTTAGAATGCAAATCCAAGTAAATTTAGATAGAGAAGAACCCTAACACAATCCGTGTCAAATCTAGCACAACGGGAACCAAATTTTCGCAGAAGCTAACAAACCGTGGCGGCGGCGATGTGCGCAAATGCGCGCCCGCCTGGGGCCTCCCCACGCGCGGCGCCCACCTCCAGTCCCCTTCCACGGCTTGCCCGCCGGCAGCTGGCCTCGCACACGGCACTCCTCGGATCCCTCCCAACCCTGCCGCCATGGTCGCGGGGCTCGACGAGGTCCTTCTCCTTCATCGCGTCGCGTCCGGGGCTTCGATCAGCAAATTAAGTAAATTATAGGGGTTAAACTATAAAAATATTCCCATTCATAGCATACCCCTTCGTCGAATCTAATGTAGACCGTTCAGAGCACATCGAACGGCTAAGGCCGGAGGTGGCTGGAAAGGCGCTCCGGTGACTGTATCTCCTCGGAGGTTTGGCGGAAAACGAAGAAGAGCTAGTGGGGAATCTGACCATGGGGTCGTGCACGGTCGGGGATGCCCGGTAGAGGTTTCTCGACGGCGGGTAACGGTGACGAGGCTCCGGCGGTGTCTGGGAGACAATCCGAGTTGCATTTCTTCGTCGTGGAACAACAACAGATGGGTCCGGAGCGTCTACAACGTCGTCGGCGCCAAGTAGAGCGTCAAGCACGGCCACATCACGAGGTGGGCATGGCGAGTTCACGTCGTGGATGTGTCGAGTTCATGGGCGCATTCCCGTTGATCGGGGTAGTGTTGAGGATTGTCGTTAAGGAGTCGTTTGCGATCAGGTTGCGTCAGCGTGAAAACGAATGGAACTATCTGTGTCCGGCGTTATTAACAATTGAGTAGATTGATTGATGATGAATTGACTGTTTTACAGCGAACTCGATCCGAACATGACAGCAGTTTTCCCCATTACATAAGAAGACAAACACGATTGCACTAACACCAGTCATACTAGCACTGCCATTTGCCTCTGGGTGAAACAATTATTTCCCGCTAAGTTATCCTATAGTACTAGCAGGGGGAGGGAGGCAAATGCAGTTCTTCACCAGGGTGACTCATCAGTCAGTCAGTGCTCAAACTGTCAAACAGATCCTGATGGGACCAGCCCGCAGCAGAGCGAGCCCGCCACGCAGCACAGGCAAGACCAGATGGCCTGCTCGATCACACCGGCGCAGCCGGGTCAGGAAGGAGCGGCGCCGCCGGGGCGCGATTGGCGAGCGCCGGAACGTCAGCGCCACGAACTGGCGCGGCTGGGGCAGGAAGGATCGGCGCCGCTGCCGGGGCGTGATTCGCCGCACCCGGGCCGGTGGCGAGTGCTGGAATGTCGGCGCCGGGCGCTGCCGGCACGTCGGCGACCAGCGCACGCTGGCCGTGAGGGTGGGACCCCCCCGCAGCTGCAGCGTCACGGATCGCCTGCTCGCTCTCCCTCCTTGCCAGCTCGCTCTCCCTCCTCGCCAGCTCGCTCTCCCGCTGCGCCAGCTTGCTCTCCCGCTTCGCCAGCACCTTCTGGACTGCACGCTCTGAGCTCTGGCGCTGGCACCTGTGGCAGCACAGAGCAAGACCGATGATGAACAAGCCCAGCACCAAGCCCACACCCAGCCACTGCAGATCCCTGAAAGTGATGGACGCCAGAAACACAATGATGGGCGAGGATGCTGGGGGTGGTGTTGCAGGTGGAGGTGGCGCAAGACGGTGGCGCAAGGCCCCTGGGTGGCGTCCCATGGCGCTCGTCGCCGCGCAGCGTGCACTGAACAACTGCGACGATCACCCAGGCTTATATCACCCGGCATGCTGCAGAATTAGCTAAAGGTGCTTGCTTCTCTGTTCAAACAATTCCACATTTACATCTTTCCCACTGTCTGTTCCTTCCTCCAAACGATCGATAGAGTGCGATCTTTACCAGCTCTTGAGCACATAGACTGCTCTCCATTAAAACAGGTAAGGGAGCATATCGCTGCCTAACTTGAACAATTTGCAGCACTCTTCTTTCCTAAGCATCGTAATTCAGAGCTATGTAAATCAAGATACCACAACCCACTAGTGGTGTCCAGCCTTCAAATCATGACCCAGATCTGGTTGAGAAGGATTTCTACAGCATAAGATGAGAACCGACCGTGACGGAAGAAATCAACATAATGCGCCCCTCCTCTTGCTGTATCCAGTAATTCAAAACGCATTACCAGCTCTTTTAACTGCACTTTGGACTAGAGATAAGCCTATTCAGACCACGACAGAATGAATCAGAAGTACGCTAATGGTAAGAGCTCAACAAATTCACCAAGCAAGGCCTAAACGAAAAGCAGAAGAAAACGTGCAGATGACCCAGCACATTCTGGGCAAGCAAGACTATACATTGTCACCTCTTGATAGTTGTCATGGACAAGGCCACAAATATAGGCGTCGCACCAGGAAGGTTCGTCCTGATCTCCAACTAGGAATAGGCAAATCTGATGTAAGTAACGAGCATTTCAGAACAAATGGAGCTTGCAATCGTCGTCAGTTTATTGACTTGCATCTTTTTCTTTGCAGCTTAAAAGACAAGAAGATAGCAAGTAGCACCAACTTGCCTCATACTGTATCCAGTGATTCAAAACGCATTACCAGCTCTTTTAACTATACTTTGGACTAGAGATAAGCCTATTCAGATCACGACGGAATAAATCAGAAGTACGCTAATGGGAAGAGCTCACCAAGTTCACCAAGCAAGGCCAAAGAAAAGGTGCAGATGACCTAGCACATTCTGGGCAAGTAAGACTTCACGTTGTCACCTCTTGATAGTTGTCATGGACAAGACCACAAATATAGGCGTCGCACCAGGAAGGTTCGTCCTGATCTCCAACTAGAAATAGGCAAATCTGATGTAAGTAATGAGTATTGCAGAACAAGAGCTTGCCATCGTCGTCAGTTTACTGACTTGCATCTTTTTCTTTGCAGCTTAAAAGACCAGAGAAGGAAGCAAGTAGCATCGACTTGCCTTCTGAAACCAGCTCCCAGTTAAGCTCCAATTGCAGACTGATTTTGCCCAACTAACTCGAGTTAGCCAAGCGCCTGACGGAACTTACAGAGGAGGAGGTAAGGGAAGAGTGGGGAGTGATAACATTTTACAATCGAGCATTGCTATAGGTATGACCTATTTATTAGACTTTTATACAACCACGAGATCTAATGACTAAAATCCCTCGGATAGTGGTTCACATATCAATCAAAGGATCTAAAACACTTGGTTGGATAAAAGTCTAACAAATAGGTCGTACATGAAGCATTTTCCTTTACAAACAGGCCTAACTCACGCGCGGCCATCTTCTTTTGTCCTGGGTATTTTGTTGTGTATTTTGTACATAGACACATGAGACGTATTTTGTACGTTGAGTATTTTCTTGGCCTTATCCAGCGGCTGATGGTAATCAGCGTCATAAATCTCAGCTATGCTTAACATGTCCAGTACTTATGGAGAACCAACAACTGTCTAAGTGTCTATGCAAATTAATTACTCCCGTGTGACTATCAGCTCCGACCAAAATACTAGCACTTGGGTAAACAGCTGCGATTTTAGGGCTCAGATAAGCTCTGCCGGCTTGCCTCGTGGACCCTCATTCTTAAAAACATATGCAGCTCTTACATGGCAAATCATGCCAATTTAAGTTAGCACACCGTCTCCAACATATAAGTTTTTCCTTAACAATATAATAAGGAACAGCAAGATCTAGTCATACGGTTTAAGTGATGTTCGTTTTCTGATTGAGAACAGGATTTAACAAGAACATGAACGCAACCCACAGGCAAATGATAAGGTGGTGGTAGAAAAATTGACATTTGACCAGCATAGTCCGCCACTGATCCATTGGCCGCAAGTTTTCGGCAAAAATTTAAATTTCAGTAAGCACTGCACATTTAGACTTCTACGCATTCCTGTATTGTACACACGAGAGCGGAGTACGTAATCCAAGATACATGTTTACTTCAGAGCACAGGTTCCACACAACACTTGCTGTTTGTACATTCGAGTGTCTGTTTCTAGTTTCGATCAGTGTCAATGCCTTCCTCTCAGTCACCACTATCAACAAAACGCATTC
The DNA here is from genome assembly GCA_000970635.1 of Eragrostis tef. Lineage (NCBI taxonomy): Eukaryota > Viridiplantae > Streptophyta > Magnoliopsida > Poales > Poaceae > Eragrostis > Eragrostis tef. Next base: position 38,403 of record LAPY01003510.1, on the reverse strand, counting down.
TTAACCAGCAGTCGTCAGATGGATTGAGTTTCTGTAACAAGGGACCATTAGAAACTAACAATATATTTGTGTGGGCTGCAGAGCACGAATGGTGATATTGTAGTGCTTTATGCACCTGTCATGGAGCTACTGGATGACTGGAGCCAGTTTACTCCACGAATTTCAAAAAAGGACCGATTTATCTTTCTAACAGTTCTTTTGAATTGTATTTCAGGGTAGCATGATGTCCCATCCTGGAAAATCAACAAATCCATTTGACATGGCATTTGAATCTGGTGTTGAGGCTAATGACATGGTATTTAGTGTTATTTGTTTATTTATAGTCATATTGATTATAACATGGGCTAGTAATTCTGTTCCTCTTGTTTATAAGCACTTTCTTATTTGAAATTTTAGTCAGTACCCCTACTAAATATACATTTTTTAGAAATTAGGGTACACTATCACAGACAACTGAATATGGAAAGAAGACTACCTATTACAGAAGAGTCAACAGGCCTAAGTCAGCTTACGACACCTCAAGCTGAATTAGAAAATAAGAATTACAAATCTGACCTGTTGACAGCCTTTACCAAAGCTCCTAATGCAAGTTCTAATCCTAAACAGTAACTGTTTCTTGGACAACCAGTGGCGTAAAGCCAGCAACATTTTCATTATGGCTCTCTCCTTATGTTTGTTCATGTCCACCTGAAGACATTTCTTTGATCTACATTTATCATGAGGACCTTCTTGAAATTCCGCATGATCCTCTGTAGAAGCGTGAGACAGCTCCCCATATTCTGATTAACTTCACCGAAACCAATAGAACTTATGTTCCTTTTGCAAATTAGTATGTCATTGCTAGCCCATGTACTGTCCCTGAGTCTGTTTACATTTCCCATATCGCAAAAATCCTCAGTTTTTTTAAAAAAATCTCTCACTGAGTTCTCCCCTTTTCAGTTCATGGATTTGACCTCTCTACAAGAGACATTATCAGATCCTCATGCTCCCACAGATTACCCTGCGAGCTTAGCGGAGACATGGATATCTCAGAATTCCACTATGCCATATATTTCTCCTGGGTCTCAAGGTATCCTTATGCACAAGTACCCAAGCATAGAAACAGTGATTCTCACTGTTAATAAATTATTTGCGTCTCCTTTGAATGCAGGAGGGTTACCCTATGTGGCAGCAGAAGGCTCTCACATTTTGTAAGCTCCTTGTGACCTGCACTTACATTTGGTAGTTACCTTAGTTTCTAAACGATTCCTTGTTATACAGGAACGCGACACAGCAAGGACTGTTTCCGCCTAGAAATCCATTTGAGTGACCATATGTGGCAGGACAAAGCTCTCACATGTTGTAAGCTCCTTGAGACCTGCACTTGTAGTTGGTAGTATGCCTTAGTTTCTAAGAGTGAATTACAGAAAACTACAATTATCTGTGTCAAGGTTTCACAAAACTACAACTTTTGAAACCTATTTCAGAAAACTACAACTATTTTGACCATGTGTTTCAGAAAACTACAACTTTTGTGTTCGGCCCCACATGTCAATCTTAGTTTCAGAACACTACGATCTACGATCTGTGAGGCTGACATGTGGGACCGGACACAAAAGTTGTAGTTTTCTGAAACAGATGGTCAAAATATTTGTAGTTCTCTGAAATAGGTTTCAAAAGTTGTAGTTTTGTGAAACCTTGACACAGATAATTGTAGTTTTCTGTAATTCACTCTTAGAAACTAAGGCATACTACCAACTACAAGTGCAGGTCTCAAGGAGCTTACAACATGTGAGAGCTTTGTCCTGCCACATATGGTCACTCAAATGGATTTCTAGGCGGAAACAGTCCTTGCTGTGTCGCGTTCCTGTATAACAAGGAATCGTTTAGAAACTAAGGTAACTACCAAATGTAAGTGCAGGTCACAAGGAGCTTACAAAATGTGAGAGCCTTCTGCTGCCACATAGGGTAACCCTCCTGCATTCAAAGGAGACGCAAATAATTTATTAACAGTGAGAATCACTGTTTCTATGCTTGGGTACTTGTGCATAAGGATACCTTGAGACCCAGGAGAAATATATGGCATAGTGGAATTCTGAGATATCCATGTCTCCGCTAAGCTCGCAGGGTAATCTGTGGGAGCATGAGGATCTGATAATGTCTCTTGTAGAGAGGTCAAATCCATGAACTGAAAAGGGGAGAACTCAGTGAGAGATTTTTTTAAAAAAAACTGAGGATTTTTGCGATATGGGAAATGTAAACAGACTCAGGGACAGTACATGGGCTAGCAATGACATACTAATTTGCAAAAGGAACATAAGTTCTATTGGTTTCGGTGAAGTTAATCAGAATATGGGGAGCTGTCTCACGCTTCTACAGAGGATCATGCGGAATTTCAAGAAGGTCCTCATGATAAATGTAGATCAAAGAAATGTCTTCAGGTGGACATGAACAAACATAAGGAGAGAGCCATAATGAAAATGTTGCTGGCTTTACGCCACTGGTTGTCCAAGAAACAGTTACTGTTTAGGATTAGAACTTGCATTAGGAGCTTTGGTAAAGGCTGTCAACAGGTCAGATTTGTAATTCTTATTTTCTAATTCAGCTTGAGGTGTCGTAAGCTGACTTAGGCCTGTTGACTCTTCTGTAATAGGTAGTCTTCTTTCCATATTCAGTTGTCTGTGATAGTGTACCCTAATTTCTAAAAAATGTATATTTAGTAGGGGTACTGACTAAAATTTCAAATAAGAAAGTGCTTATAAACAAGAGGAACAGAATTACTAGCCCATGTTATAATCAATATGACTATAAATAAACAAATAACACTAAATACCATGTCATTAGCCTCAACACCAGATTCAAATGCCATGTCAAATGGATTTGTTGATTTTCCAGGATGGGACATCATGCTACCCTGAAATACAATTCAAAAGAACTGTTAGAAAGATAAATCGGTCCTTTTTTGAAATTCGTGGAGTAAACTGGCTCCAGTCATCCAGTAGCTCCATGACAGGTGCATAAAGCACTACAATATCACCATTCGTGCTCTGCAGCCCACACAAATATATTGTATAAACAGATGAATGCAGATGAACATGCCAAGCAAATAAACGAACGTACATGCAGAAGCACAAGAGGGTGGTGCATGCATTGTTGACGCCTCAGAATACATCATCAACTCAAAATTATCTTAGTAAATATTTTCCTTATTTTTATGATAAACTAGACAGTATTACACAAATAGACCTCAAGAAACAAAAGAAAACGCAAGAAACAAAAGAAAACAGATGTTACATGTCAAAATCTTACTGCATAGGTCCATGCATATTTGGTCTCAACAAAAAGGACAATAACGGCCAAAAAGCAAAGCAGGTAGCAAAGAAAAAACAATCCCAACTCATGGAACGCCTTATAACACATAGTCAACTCCAAATTATATCAGTAAATGTTTCCTTATTTTTATGATAACATGTATAAGTATAATATTACACCAAATAGAATCAAGAAACCAAAAAAAAAGATGCACAATACGCATCTTTGCTCCCAACATAAATGATACTGATGAGAAACAAGAAAGGAAGCCGGCGAAGGAAAGAATCTCAAATCACGAGTAAAGCAGGGCCATAAAGATAAAGGAGAGTGCCGGGAAGGGAAAATAAATCTTGAATCATGGATAAAACATACCAAACGTGGTTGGAGTGGCGCAAGAAATGGAGGCCCTGTCATTCCATCAGGTGAAACATTGAAGCAAGAAAACATATCCACAGGAGTTGGCCTTTCAGGCTCGCCCCTAACCAAATCCTAAAGAATAGATCAAAATATTCAGTCAGCCTAGCCTCCTTTGAGAAATATACATTTTTCAGTTGTTAAAGAAAAATATGTACCTGTGTCGTTCCGAGTCCAATATATGGTGCACCGGGTGCCGCGGACTGAGGAGGCGCTACTTGAGACATTGCATTAAATGCGAATAAATTATTTGATGTGCTCTGAGTAGATTCACCAAAGGCATTCCAAGACTAGAAAAAACAACCAGGAAAGCCTCACTAAATATGTAAAGTTATAACACATCATCAACAACTCTGTATGTAAATGCTTAATTACCTGAGAATTCTCCTTAGAGATAGGGATCTTCACCGTTTCTGCATTTAAACTCCACTTATCCATCGCAGCCGGAGAATTTTGTGACCCAACAGCATTTTGTGGCATAGATGGAAATGTAGATTGATCAATTCCTTTAGTAATGCCATCAGCTGGAGGGAATGCAGCAGGCATCTGAGCCTGCACGTGTGATACAGGGGTCAAAGATCCACGTTGTTGTGTGTCAAAGAAAGCCCATCCTTCATTAGCAGGAGATGGAACTGGTGAAGGAATTTGCTTAACACTAGATGTAGCTGGCAGTTGTTGATTGAAACCAGCAAACATATCTATTTGTGGAGCAGACAAAGATGTCACTGGTTCCTGCGACATTGCCAGACTGAAGAAATCTTGGTGCACAGGATGAGATGTGGTGGGTGCTCCAGCTGGAACAGATGATGGCGCCTCTGCCTTTTGAACCAGAACAGTACGGACATGTTCTTTGGCAACCTCAGGCTGACTTCCTATATGAGAAACTGACATGGACTGATCATTAAAGCCAGCAAACAAATCTATTGTTCCAGCAGTAGTTACAGCCTGTTGCGTAGTTGATTGATCAAAGAGATCAAGACTGGCGAAAGCCGATGGTTGAGCTGGAATAGGCAACGGCTCGACGGTTTCCACGTGAGCCCCACAAGGTTTCACAGGTTGGCTGGTGTGCACAGTTTGGCTGCCTAAATCAACTGGCTTCTGCGGTCCAAAATTTCGATCCAATGAATTCCTGGTGCTCTTGTTGGGTGGCAAGGCATACGATTGTGTTGAATGGGAATGCCCTGGCTTTTCTGTAGGTGCATCAGGCTGGTAACCTGACTCAGCAGATTTGTTAGATACTGAGCTACCATCAAATGATCCAAAACTTCCAGAAGAAGTTGTTCGCTGCACATGGAAAGAAAGCATATTTAATATATGGATCCTCTGCACTAAAAAAGTTCTAAAACTAAATAGGCATTTACTGGAAAGGGAATATACGGACACAAGGATTAAAAAACCTGTGCAATTCGAACTCCATTGAAATCTATTTGTGAAGCAGCACTAGGATATTTCTGGGATTGAGGATTTTCTGCAGAGACATTTCTTGAATGATGCACAGAAGGACTGCTGTAGCCTGTGTCCTGAGAGCTAGGAGAAAGCACATCATTTCTCAAGTCACCAGTGCTTGACGCTGAAAAATCAGAAAACCTTGATCCTGAACTCTCGTTAGCAAATCGATCTTCATGCATCTGATCCCGCAAACGACCTGGACTGAATAGTAAGTTGCCAAGCTTCCCGTCGAAGAGTGCCCTATCTGAAGGCCTTCGAACAAGCGTGTCCACTTGCTTTCCATATCGTCTATCTTCATACTGAAAATCATAAGGTGGACTTTGGGAGTATGAATGATAGGAACTAGGTCTTCTTGTGTCATTCTCATTGCTCTTCACATTCTGTAAGATCGAGATCCATAGTTAACACATATGTGTAAAAGAAAAATAAAAAAGGAGTACAAACAACATAGTTATCTTATATTAATATCAGTGTTCACTATGCCTTAGGATAGTATAACAGAGATCCCAAGACACTTCAGCTCATTACCTCACTATCTGTGGCGGGTTTGTTAGAGGATCCGCCAGCATACTTCTTATCCACATAAACACTCCTGATAAATTCCCTTATCCTATCCGGATTGCTGAAGCAAAAATACATAGGCGTAAGAAATGTATGATTCTTGGAGCACATAAGGACAAAAAAGACTCAACAATGCAATGAAACTCACGTATTAACAGGCAACCTCATTCGTTGCCAATCCCAATCCTTAAGGTAGATGTCACGTGCTCGCTGCAGTCAATACCTCAGTTTTAAGACTAAAAGTTGAATTGGATGCTCTAGAAGGAACAAATACAACAGTTTAGGGTGCATTTTCACCTGGTTACCACCCTGTTCAAGAGCTCGTACTTCTTGAGTAGTAAATTTGGCCATAGACACTGACTTCACACGATGGGTGAACTCACGGCTGTATATCACACCATATGAAGTCAACATAGTAATACATTGTAATGAAAGTAGGATTACAAAGTGTAGTAAGCAAATATAGCCTAGGGATGCAATAAAAGTCAACTACCTATTGCTATAAGGAAAAATGATTATATGTGCAAGAAAAATATCGAAAATGTAGAATTCAAGTATGACAAGATGGAAATGGACATTCCATCTGGAATGACATTAACCGGAACATAGTTTTTAATAGTGATATCACTTAGATGCAGATTTTTAACTAAGTGTCGATGTATGTGCAAAAGGCAATACCACTTAATTTGTTTTTCTAAGCTACACTAATAATATATGCCTAGTTTGAAGCATCAAAATACCACATCATACAGTTTCTCACAAAAGATAAATACTGAATAGAACTATGTGAATTACAGAACAAAAAGAAAGAAGGAAATCAACTGAAATGCGGTAGGGAACAAGATGCTTACTGAATTCCACTACATGACAGGCATACGAAGGTCCAGAAATTTGTACATACATATTGTGGCCCCTAAGACAAGACAAAAGACACTTCTGTGATCCAAAATAACCAAGAGAATGATGCCTAGTATCACATACACAGGTAAGCAAAACAAACATGGAACTAAAGGTGGGGCTATAACAAAAAAAAAATATACTCAATTGACGAACCAATTCTACTGCCTTGCCAAATGACATAGAACAAGATATAAAGCAACACGAATTGCAGTGAAGAACATGCAAAATACCAAAAGTTCTGCAATCAAGTTAACTAAGCAAGCTCGTCATCAAATGCAAGAAGTAACTTTAGATCAAGCAACGAAACAACAAGGAGCTCTATAGAACTATCTATCTACAGAGCAATCCATCAATCATATATCACACAATGGAAGCTGCATCCAGGAGTTTCCTCATTCAGAGTAATATAGAGACAACTTCCCTATTGAACGAAACCCTAATGATCAAAGGAAATATCAACGAATTCGCTGTGACTATATATCGGAAACAACGTGGCAGTCAATATCACCTATAACAGACAGCGGCAGCTTGAACACATGTACTAGCCGAAGTTCATGGCAAATATGAGCTAGTAACTGCCCAACATTCCATTCAAGCGACCAACTCCAGAATATCCCATCAACGATCCACCAAGAGGACACAGGACAGATGCACCCATAAGTTTAGCAACGAAGCAGGCAGGCGACAGAGGTTACCACACTGTTGCAGTTGATGCACTTGCGGTTGGGCGGCAGCTTCATGAGGCCGCGGATGATCTTCTCGTTCCTCTCCTCCTCCCTGCGGCTCCCCATCGCCACCGGAAATATCCCCTCGAAGGATTCACCCGAAAAGCCGCCCGGAATTTCAATGGGCTCGGTCCGGAATTGGCGAGTCCTAGTTCGATTGGGGGCCCCGATTCGGGCGCTGATGGGGGATTGGAGGGGTCGGTGACTAGGGTTTAGCGGAGGGGGGGGGGGGGGGGGGGGGGGGGGG
>LAPY01003508.1:32752-49083 GCA_000970635.1 Eragrostis tef | reverse complement strand
TTGGAATATCTCTAGGTATGGTAGGTTAGGATCATGTAATCCCAGACTTGCCTTATCTCTACAGGAGGCTTCTTGCCCTCCAAGCTATGTACTCCTGTATAATCCGCCCATGAGACTCAGCAATACAATCAATCCATCCATACGATTCTACCCTTCCACACAAATGCCGATGTGATTCCGGCCAACTACTCACTTAGTGTAAACAAATTGGTATGGTCAACACATTATCCCATACAAGCTAATCCATGTTTTTAACTTTTAGACATCACGTTTGACCGCTTGTCTTATCCAAAAAATTTCTAAAAATATTATTTATTTTGTTACAATTTGTTTTATCATTAGATATACTTTAATCTTGACTTAATTGTTTCTATTTTGTTACAATTCATAAAAGTCTTGAATAAGACGAACGGTCAAACGCAATGTCTAAAAGTCAACAACTGCTTGTATTTTGAAACAGAGCACTCACGTCACCTACTAGGGCAACATAGGTGTGGTGACCCAATCAACGTCGCCATCTCCTTTCTCTTTTGTCGTCGCCGAAGCTTGCTACCAAGCTTGCGGCAGGCTTCGCTCCTCGAGAGGGGGCCATGACGATTGGGGGGAGGAGCCCCAGTTCCAGCCGCGCAAGAGCGGATGGATCCGGTGAAGTTTGAGGCCATGTCCGGTTAGAACAAGTTGAAGTCAGACCTGTTTTGTGACTTGATCAACCTTCAGATTCACTAGCGAAGACCTCCTGAAAGGTCAGTGCGTTTAAGATTACGTTTCTCTGTTCTTTATGCGATGCCGAAGCCCTCAATCGTTTGCGATGCTGTGCGAAGGGGTCGAAGGAAAAACGAGGAAATGTGGTCGAGATTAATGATGTGCCTTTGGCTCGCGGCCCGAAAAACAGATGTCATTACAGGAGCTCCTCCCTACATATTTATAAAGAGAGGATATACTGTTATTACATTTATGCCATTGATCAATTCCATCACGGCTCTTCTTTGTTGGCTTTACTTTGTCGATGCCTTAACACCCTTCGCAACTTCCTTTAAATCTTCGGCATTATCTCCAGCACATAGCTCACAGTGCACGCGCATTGGTGACAATTTTTATTTAAGTTAGTGTGGACCACTATGAACTTTGTAAGATGGTACTAAAACCTAATAGACACTAATTATTTGAGAATTTATCCTGAATAAGTCATAAAAATAGGCCAAATTCCAACAATGTAACACTCAACTCCAGTTCGTCTAAAAAAATAGATGCATGTCGTCAGCCACCCCATGTTCCCGCTCAACACCAATTCGCCCAGAGATAGATGCCCGTCGTTAGCCGTACGCATGGTCCTGTTGTTCATGTGGTGGTGGCCCGTTGTTCATGTGATGGTGGCCCGTGGCCGGGGCTGAGGCGCGCAGATCTTTCCAGCCATTGCGGCCCACGATCCGCGGCTGGATCTTGCGCCCCGGCTCCTGTCTCCCCTCAACGCTACAGGCTACAGCACGAGACTGGCTGCCGGGGGGCGGACACCATCATCCCGGCCATGCGCCTTCTCGAGTAATCTAGTCACGGCGTCGTGCACACACGCACATCGCTTGATTTCTCCCTTTTCTTCTTCTCCTCCCTTGGACAGCATCGATCCTGGACGGATTCATCCAAAGATCGGGCTGGCGGTTAAACTAATGGATACTGCCGATCGAGATAAAAGAAGTTCATGGCGCCTTTGCCAAAGCTGGAACCTTGCAATGAACCTGTACTACAAGGTCGTCGACGCCACAGTATATATAATGTCGACATCACCAAACAAGCAATGAAACTCTACGGAGCGAGCTCTGCACTTGGCTTCCGAATACTAACGCAAACAAATCAGAATGTGGCATGGAGGTGACCTATAATGGTGGTAAACCGTTTTTCGTGCGCCATCGACTTGTGAGCAATGAACTCGTCCACTGATGTGTGAGCATAAAACAATGATTCACCCGGGGTCAACGCCTAGAAGCTGAATGACTGTCTCACCTTTGCCCTGTCAGTGCTTCCTTTGTAAGGATGCAGAAACAGTAATGGGATGCCCATGAGTTTGGAATGTTTTTCGATGAAAATGTTCTCAATGGTTGTTCCTTGTTGGCAAATGGCAAATGAGCTGTCGCTGCAGTTGATAAGTTGCAGCCTCTCCAAGATCCCATCGCCCTGAAATTGGGGATCGAGAGAAGGCAAGATTATAGACAAGTAGTAGTATCTTTGTACCAGTGGTGGAGCTTCTTCGTGTCTCCCACTACTGCTACAGCACAATCCCAAATTTTGTTCTATATTCTCAATTTCGTGTTATAGCCTTAAATTCTTTTCTATTTCTAGAGAAATCGTCATGACTTCATCCCTTTGCTTCGCTCAATCAAAAATTCCTGTTCCTGTAACAAATACGAAAACCTTGGTCCCGTAATAAGTAATGTGAACGACGCCACTAGCATACGTCGATGAATATCCTCTAAAACAGTCATCACTGCAAATAGCACAGACAACACTGTAAGAAACTTTTCCTCAGAATTAGGGAAGCAGAGCTGCACAAAGTGTTCAATCTGCAACACAACTTCTTGGGTTTCAATCATGCCTCCAATAAACACTTCGTCAGGCTTGACAGACACAAGAGCTGTACAACTGCCGATTTTTCAGATACATTGCACGAGCCATCCATCCAAGCATCTTCTAAAGAAAAGACAATGGCACATCGTACCAATGGCGGATCTTGTGCCCCAGCTTGTCTCCCACATCTGATACAGCACAAGGAAGTTGCGCGAACGACACATGCTTTGAGGATTCCATGGACGAATACAGCCAGAATTTCACTGTGTGTCATAGTAGCACAAACAGCGTCAGATCTAAAGTACTGCTGAAGATTAAGTATATAGAATGATAAAGTGGAAAAATAAACTAAAAGACTAGCCGATTAATAACAATGTGGACACAAAATTAAAGGGTCTTTATCTAGAGTGTACACAACTCAAAGACTAGCTGAAATCAAATTACGCCTGAAACAGCTGCAACAATTCAAGCGTGGCCAGATTGTTAAGGGATGAAAAGGTGGGCCGGGGTACTCTGCAAGTCTGCTGCATCGATCAATAATTCAAGCATTGCACAGTAAATTCTCTTACACTGTTTGCATCTATATCTGGAGACTGTTTTTTTCTGTTTTCCCAACATGTTCTGATATGCAGGAAGGACCATGTTTCTTCCTTTTGTTTTCATATCTTTCATTTTATTTTAGAGAACTGCAGGAGTGTGCTGAACTGAAATTTTGTGGGTGGTACATTTGAAAGAGATGACATAAGCATAGTTGTCGCCATAAGGAGGTCAGCAATGACCAAGATCCTGACATGCAAACGCTGAAGCGAAGGCACGGCTGCAGCTTCACTCATTCTTTACGAGTCAGAAAAATATTAACCTATGTTGACCATTATTATAGATCTACTTCAAAGGTATCAATTCAATTAATGAAAAAGAAAAATCAAAATACTTGTTTAACATTCTCGTCCTCTGTTGTAGCCTCAAAAAACAGCATAACATAATCCGGATATGCAACACAGTGTTGTTGCGTCTATATAACTTGTCCCTGAAGCCCTAAGCAGAACTGGATTTTCACTTTTATCCAATTCGTTATGAATTCCTTGCACTTACTGTCTTTCACAAATGTCAGGGCGCAAGGAGCTATTCAATTAGTGTACTAACGATCATGTGAAATACTAAGCAGACATTACAGGGGGCCCTGGCCGCTTTTTTCAATAATCCTATCACTGACAGTACCAGAGGCAGACAAGAGGAGAATTTTTAGCCAAAACTAACATTGGTCAATCATGCAGATTGCATAACCAAATGCTTGGCATCCATAATGAATGTGCCTCGAGCCAAGTGACTGGCTCTTAGAAGTTTAAAGTTAGTTGTATCTGAAGAAGTTGTGGGCCGTGGCACATGGCATGAAGGTCAGATGCATTTAAAATCCTTTCAGGCCTAAAATAGTAGGGAAGTCAAGCTTCTAGATAAACACCTTCATTGCAAGGCTGAAGTAAACTTCACAGCAAAGCAATTCTGACTTAAATCATGAACAGATTCAGGAGTGGCCGAATAATTAGATGCATACTCACATGGTGAATAATCCCATTGATGAAACATAACGACCTCTTCAGCAAATTCCGTGGATCCATACCGAACAGCTTTCTACAACCAGAAGCACAAGTGACCCAAATCTGAATTTGGGCTGACAAAATCAATGTAAAAAGAGTAGAAGAACTGACACTGATATTTTAATAAATGAAGGAATTTTGTATAATATGAATGGAACATACGTATACAACAGTTTGATCGAGCTCCCGCAACTCAATGGGAGAAAACTTTACACTCCACTAAGACTAGAAATTCTATGGTATATCAATGAGCAATGGAAAAGGTACAAAACAAAATGGATCTACAATATAATATTTCTACAAAACGTACAAGCTACCGGGCCTGCCATGAGCAACCTCTGACGGAGAGATCTCAATGGACCACCGAGCTGATTATGTACAACATTGGTCCATGTACAATTCAGCAGAACTGCAGGAACACCAGCATGTGATCACTTGTACCAAGAAACCACAAACTGGACCAGCATAGCTGGATGAGTGGTGCTTTTCTTCAGGCCATGCGACATGCCATTACTGCCATATACTTCCACCAATGCCCAAAGTAGTCACTGATTGATTGGTAAACCATAATTTTGAAATGATCTAATCCTTCCATCCCATCCTGCTGTAACAATCACTTGACCCCACAAGTTAGAAGTGCCCTGTAAACAATTTCTTAGGAACTTGCGCTGTGACTCATCAAAAATGACACCAACTGAGCAAGAAGGCAGAATTTCCTCTGGCCATGTTGCAGCACTTTTGCAAGTGGAGTCAGTGGACAAATCCTGGTTCAAATTAAAAATAACAGGAGCAGCAGCATGTTTTGAGGCAAAGTTGTTAATGGAAGAATCTTCTCCACGGCGGCATGAATTGCATTTGGAAGGCCTACTCATGCACCAAAAAGTATCCCCTTGTGGTGCTAACAACTGGGAGGCCAAAGAAACTGTACTTCTAGGGGCTTTGCCATTCCATGGTATTGCAATGGCTGCATTGTTTGAGTGGAAGCGCTCAGAAGAAATTATGCTTTTGGCTTGTTTCCATGTATACTCATTTTGATCTTCATGGTTCCACACATACACATTAGAGTCTTCACTAGCAGAAATTATATGTTGCCCATCTCGTGTAAATGTTGCTGATAACTGGCAAGAACCACTTCGGAGTCCTGTGAGTGATGGATTAATAATATGAGTCAGTAGCCCATGAAAAGTAATAGAGTAAATTTCACAAAACTACAACTGTTTGTGTTGTTGTTTCACAAAACTACAACTTTTTTGACCAGTTTCACAAAACTACAACTATTTTGACCTCTTGTTTCACAAAGCTACAACTTTTTTGCACATGTGTCACTGACGGGCGGGTCCATATCACATGGTACATGTGTGGATGACATGTAGGACCAAACCTAATAGTTGTAGTTTTGTGAAACAAGATGTCAGAATAGTTGTAGTTTTGTGAAACTGATCAAAAAAGTTGTAGTTTTGTGCAACAACAACACAAATAGTTGTAGTTTTGTGAAATTTACTCAAAGTAATAATGCAATAGAGCAAGAAGAATGCAGACAGTATTTTATCCTTACCTGTATAATTCTGAGTCACATTGGTTCCATCAAGAATTTTAACTTTTGAGTCCGCAGATATAACCATTAATTTGCTTGGATTACTTGGGCAGAACTGTGATGAAAATGGGAGGGAAAGAAAGAGGTCAGAACTCAAGCACCATCATCATTTATAAAATTAGTGATAGGGTTATATATTGCAATAAAAGCCTTAGTTCTCCTGAAGATTACCTCAAGAGCAGTGATTCTTTTAAGCGACGATTTCTTTTTGCCATTGAGTGCCATCTGTGTTTCAAACCGCAGCAGTCTATCTGATTCAGCATGCAATTGAAGTTAACATGCAAGTAATATCATATGGAAAAGGGAAAGAGGTATCAAAAAGCTAGTAGAGATAACAAAAATTATGCATTTACCTGATGAGTCATAAAATCGACAATTCCCAGTGATGGTTCCAACCACTGCTCTCTGTAAGATGTGAATGGCAGAAAGAGAGATTAATCCCACAAACTATTGAGCCAACAAGTGAGTCCAAAAAACTTCAGCAAGAACGCTAACAATTGTACCTTTCCGTCAGGTCGGTAAGAAACAGCTGTTATTATATCTCTAACATCTGCCCAATCGATAACGCTGCACTTCCGAATATCCCATACACGGATTTTCCCATCTATTGACCCACTGATGAAACGATTCTCATTAGCTGGATTAAATTGCACACAAGTCACTGCAGAAGTAAATTTTGAAAAGCAAATTATCAGCTAAAATTCAAAAGTAAAGACAAAAACTGCAGAAAAAAATGTAAGAGATGATAAACCTACCAAAGTTGCTATGCGGAAAAACAGTGATGCAGTTTGCGAATCCTATTTCCCACATGCGGACAGTTTTATCTGTTGATGCTGACAATAGTTGCTGCAGCAAAAGAAAAAGAAAAAGAAAAGAAACTATTAATCAGAAATGCTATAAGAAAAACTTACAATAAGTCCAAATGAATAAAAATGCAGCATTTTCTTCACTGACCTTATTGTTTGACCATGACAGATCCAACACATCACCACAGTGCCCATGGAACTCATGCAATGGCTCCTCTGAGATCTGAAACACTGTTGTTGGAATCACAACACAAGCTAACTCACCAGATTGGTTCATGCCCTTGATTTTTCTTTTCTTCACATTATCGAGACTGACAGGAGTCAATCCACACTTGTGATGTTCTTTGAGGTAAACACAAGAAGGATCGTCCATAGGAATTCTACAGCCCTCAGACTGCATGACAGTCCAGACCCTTACAACCCCATCTTCGCCGCCACTTGCAAGAAACTGGCCATCAGTACTAAATTTCATAATCAAGATGGCACCATCATGGGCTTTGATCACCTGACCTTGATACAAAGCAGACAATTCCTTTGACCGCTTCCGGTGGGAATGGACCTTGACCCTTTCATATCTTCCCACCCCAAATCGCCCACTGTCTGAAGAGCTGGTGCTAGCTTCATCCCCTTCATGATCGACGAGACCAACCCTCAAACCCAGCCTCCGAAGCCATCCATTTCTCCTCTTCTCAATTGCCTTGGGAACACCAGAAAGCTTACCACTGCGGCTCATTAGCCTCTGGATGAACGACAGCGAACTAAAACTCCTCCCAACCTTGCTGCCACCATCTTTGCTTGATCCACTTATGGAATTGTCGTCCGAAGTGCCATCCTCATAGCTCTCCGTCGACCAACTCGACATTGAGCAGTCATTTTCATCCGACTGCGACCACAACCGCCCAAGCTCTGGCACAATCTCTTCTTCCTCATTCTCAGCATCGCCCACCATACACACTGGTTGGGGACTCACACTGCATTCCAGGCCCATGCTTCTCATGAACCGCTCCCTCCGCTCCCGCACGCTGCCGAAGCCACTGGCTGACCATGGTAATGCCGGCGAGGCTGGTGGGGGCGACAACTCCGGCCGCGTGTCAAAGAACGCTTCCTCCTCCATCTCCATTCTACATCCTACTAGCAATTGGCACCCTTCCATGGCCGGATCGGCACTGCAAGGGAAGAACAGGAAAAGATAAACAATGGGCAAACACAAATCTCAACAGAGCCGTGTTTCGCTAGACGCTTATATAACAGTAAAGCGGGTTTGGATTGCCTAAGCGGCAACTGGCGACGAGGAAGCATAAACAACTAGCGCCAAATCCCAAGTATTCAATTACACGCATCCCTCAGATCCCGCGACCCTCGCGTGGCGCAATCGGCCCGAGCATTGCATCTAGCCTGGCAATCCGACCAACGCGCGCCGCATTATCAAAGCAACGCGGGGTAGCCAAGCCCAAGAAACGCTGCCAAAATTCGCTTCCTTTTTCCTCTCTCAAGAAACGCCCAAATTCACCTACTCGTATCTAGAAGAAATTGGAAAACAAACAAGGAAAGGAATCATATTTTGGGTGGGGGAGTTCACCTGGGCGGGAAACAATTCACGCGCACGTTTGGGAGATGGAATCCAAGAAACGATAGCGGTTTCGCCTCAGGGATGCCGGCGCGCGTGTTCTTGGCTTGTGGTTGCCGGGCGCAAGAGCGGCCGCGGAAGCATGGCGCGAATGGGTGGCGAAATGGTTAGATTAGCAAGGGGGATTCGATGCGCAAGATGAAGCAGAAACAAAGAGGAATTGGATGCCGGAGCGATTTATTAGAAAGTGGGAGACGGCGCTGGGGTCCCCACTCCACGCCAGATTTGGAAGGGGCAAAAATAAATAAATCAGATTATTCTGCTGGCGATGAACTGCCACGACGAACCAGCAAAGTATTTTTTTTCTTTTATAAAATATTAAAGTTGCATTTTACATTAACATCTTTTACTTTGAAGAGAGCGTATCCTAGTTCGTGTGAGAACTATGAGAACTCTAATCTAGACCACATGATCTTGATTCAAGGGGCGCATGAATTCAGGTGGGAGGAGTGATTTGCAAAATCACCGTCCACTTAATCATACTTTTGCAAATTACCCCTCCCACTTTTCTTTTAGATTAAGATCATGTGGCCCAGATTAGAGTTCTCATAGTTCTCACACCAAGCTGATTTTCATATGATACGTTGCCTACTTTGAAGGCATCAAGACCGTATCCTTTCGGAGGGAAAAGGTATTCTTCGTTAAGCTTTGCTTTTAGTATCCAAAAATGTGGATTTATTTAGAGTTTTCAAATGCTTTTACTGTTTTGCGACCTTCCGAAACCTTATAGAATTCTTTGACTGAAATTTGGTTACTATGAGTGAGCTAGGACAGTTTTGTTGCTAACATTATTTTTTGATTAAAAAAATCAAACTAATCAAACCATTTTTTGGCAACTATTTGTGTCATAATTTAACAAATAAAATCAAAATATTCTATTTTTGCAACAAAGCACGGGAAGCTCACATGTGAAATTTTAGAAAACTCAGATCCCATAGAAACTCCCTTAGGACACATTCTTTTTCTAGTCTCCAGGACAAGCCACTTCTTATTAATTTTGGTTTTTGCTTTCACAAAATGTTGTGGCTAATTTCTTAGATAGTGTCTTTTGGCATAAGAATTACCGTGGCTTCAAGGCATGAATTGGTAATTACTACCACCATTCATTTTTAGATTTTTTTTTGAAGTTGGGCATGAAAATTAAGAAGTAAAAAATGTGAGTGCACTGAAAACGAGAAAAAGAGAGAGAGAGAGAGATAGAGGTGTACTGAAAAAAGAGAATATTGTATTAGAAAGAGATAAATATGCATTAGGAAGTGAAAATACATGTAATTTGAGAAAAATGGGTAATAGAGTGACATGCATTTTTGAATAAATAGAGTATATATTTTTGGAAATTTATTCAATATGGATATTGAAAAAATGGCGCTGAAGAAGCTGGGGCGCGATTCGTTAGGACATGGAGGCCACTGAGGTGAAGGAGAACCAGCTGGGTTGAGATCACCATGCTTCCCTATCACCATCGCCAGATTTGCAAGAAGCTCAGATTATTTATCTAATACGTTAACCGAGAGACCTAGCACCGGGTAGAACATTACAAAATTGATACTGACCCTAATTTTTCTAATGGGCGCCATCTTGAAAATAAGCTCAGCAGGGGCGTTGCAAGTATGACTTTGTTTTGTTCGTTCATTTCTGGTTGATGACACCTCATCTCCAGATGCTTCGATACTGGTGACTAATGCAATGCTGATGCATGGCTCTTATTGCTCCTTTTCTCGTTTCAATTTTATGGTCCTTATCTTTGGTTTTGCCTTTTGCTTTATTTGTTTGCAACCGTTGTATCTAAAGAAACAAAACTAATGTAAGTTTAGATAACTTTTATAAAAGGAAAAAAAAAGAGATGGAGATCTTCTAGTTGAACAATTCTCTCATCCACGTATAGGCCTGGGGCTATAGCAGTGCTGCTGCTGCGCACCGATCTGCTCGTGTAACCCTTACGTAATGCATGATCCGGTGGAAACGATGTGATGACGCAGCTAGACGAATGCCCTGTCACGAGGTCTTGTCGCAAATGGTGGCAGCAGCGACAGTAAAGTACTTGCATCGCATTTGGCCCAATATTTTGAAGAAACACAGGCTGCAGTAAATAAAAGTAATGGATGCTGGATCAACTACTCCGTCGATCGTCAGATTCCGATTCCAGAACAGAGAAACAAACGTACTGTAGTTTTATAATCTGTGACTGAACAGGAGTTGCCATGACGGCAATTACGGACTGCATGTGCCTAGCTGGTTCGTCGCCGATGTGGGAGCCGTTTGATGCACCTAACATGTCACCTTCCAGCTTCCTCTGCTTTGGTCCCCTGAGTACACAGTGCGGTTCCTTTTACCTAGTCACGCAAACTCAAACACACACTATTGCAGGGGCTCATGGTCACTTTGTCTGGATAAGGAGCCAGTCTTTAATTTCAATCAAAAAAGAAAAAGAAAAAAGAATCAGCTTTTGTACGCACTAAGATGAACACGTGTACGGCTGCGCGTATGTAGAAGCTGAGACATTACAGCCATAGAAAAAAGGGTAAAACACCAAACAAATTGGAACTAAACCTTGTCGGCTACATGTCATCTAATCTGACGGCTTAATCGATCTGAATGTGGATGAGCAGATGTATGGACGTATCTATCTCTAGCTAATCCAACCACCCTGTAGCTTAAAGTTGATACGTGGCTGGGCAAAGATGGCAACGGCAAATCGAGGGCGGCAACAGGAATTCTGGGTCTTGGTTTCACCTCTCAATTAGGAAACTGAGAATTCTCGCGCAGATGAGCAGCTCATCGGGCGTCCGGTTTCGTCCAGGTACCACGTGTTGACTTCTGAGCAATCAGTAGTGAACTACTCTAGTTCGAAATTCTTAGGAAGTGCTACATCGTCACAACGTAAATTTTCTGAATGAAAATTGTCAAACTTGGTGTGTTTTGTGTGGTGTACCTCCTGTCCTGGTCAAAACGCAGCGAATTTTAAAAGTCGACAACTTGAGCTAGCTCCCTCAATCCAGACAGTCAAATTAAGGCAGTCATCGATGACGCATGCTGATACAAATATCTGCAACGGATTTGAACTGCGTTTCAACAACCAGAAAAGATTTCCTGTTCCAACGGATTATGGACTGCTAATCACGTCAGAATTCCGTCGTTGGTGTTCTGCCGTCCAGACTGAATAATCCAGTTATTCATTTGCCAGCGCACTTGGACTCTGACAAATGACGGGACACTTAACATCCTGCTGTAAGGGGCTGAAAAACACTGGTCATAAACTGCCTTAATTGAATCATAGGAGGACAATTGTTCGCTGTCATCCATAAATGATTAAGTTAGGTTTTCTTTAGTGGGCAGTGTTAGGAAGCCTAGCTACGCAGAAGAATCTATTCTTGTAGAAGAACCTCTTTACTCTTTGTCAAACTAGTATTGCATATATTGGTAAACGGTGGGACAAGATATATTTAATTAGTTACTATTTCACTATATACTTCCAATACAAAAGATAGTATATGCCAACTTTTTAATACATAGATTTGTAGTATGGCAGCCGTGTAGATGATTTTCTCCCGGTCCATGTATTTTTACATGCATATAGTTTTGTTCCCTGCTCATATATATCACAATTAAAGGGAGAATTTAGTGGGGACGGTCAATATAAAACTGGAATTTTTTATTTGTTTTTGCTGAAAGATATTTTGTAGCACAGCAATCCCTAGGCTACCTTCAATTAGCAATTAAAAAGATTTGTACAAGAAAGGGACACACTGTCAATGGTTATCTTGACTTGAGTGTCTGGTCTGAAATAATCATATCATCAATCATGAGGATGTGTCCTTTGATCATGAAATGTAAGTTCGGTCTGATGTCATAAAACAGAGCAGCTCCCATTTGTCCTGGTTTGCTGGTGATGCATCCTGATCATGTTCACTACCAGTATCAACAATCATCTGCCAATTATTAGTTGATGGCCACTGTTAGTCGAGCATGACACTAGACCTAAACAATCCGAAAGTTTTCTAGGTGCTCGAATATATCAGGCATGCATACATGACCCAAAATTAGTGGTGCACGAACGCTCATATAAACATATGCTGCTGATTTGCTTCTTCTAGGAATCTTGTGTCCTTATCCACCGCACTACTTTTTTAAGAGTGAATAAATCCCTAAATATTTGATTGTAAGACCAGCAGTATCATCATTTATACTTTTTTTGGGTGTAGTATAATCATATACCAATCAAGTGGGAAATTAAGTATTCTCCTTGCCTGTTTGTTCTTTTGCTTGAGTCGCTCCTCACTAGCCACTGAATTGACAAATCCAGGAAGGTACCAATCAGTCCAACAGAAGAAATCAGTTTACTACATGAGGAGAAACAAAAGATAGCAAAGACAAGCAGGAAACAACGATATTGTAATTTAGACCACTGCAGTCTACAGTTAGATCACATTGATGTAACAGTTGGTTTTGCTAGATTCCTATGGTTTATTAGAGGCTGCCACTAAATCAGTTTATATAGTCTAGCGTGCGACTGCTGGTGTCTTTATCAGTTCATACGTACGGACGCTTGCACAGTGTGGAGCTTGGCGTTATTCACCAAGATGAGATGAGGTCTGCTAGACCAAACAAATGCTGTGTAATGAATAGACTTAGCTGGTGGTGGTGTTGGCACGTTAAAATAAGCAAAGATGCACATGAAGGAGGTCACATTCATGGAAGGATCCCTGCTGGGCTCCAACATATATAATAGTAGGCCACACACTATACTGCTAGCCATGGGATGAATAAGCTACTGTGTGCCGAAGAATGCAGCTGATGGTTGCTGGCCAAAATGACACCACAAAGAGTAGATAAGGTGCCGCCAGAAGGACCCCAAAACTGTGTGCGCAAATACACATACAAGCACACATCGATATCGTGCTACTATATAATATATATATTTGCATGGTTGTTGATGAAGTGCTCAATTTCTCTCCATGCATGCATTTCATTTCGACGCAGGAAGTGTGAGCCCATACATACATCCACATAATCTAGCCGGCCGGATATGTATGTTTAGTTCAGTAAACCACAAGGCCTGGAAAAGCTTGATGAATGTACCACTATTGCAGGACCTCCGTATCTCAGAGGGATTTGGCTGGGATTCTTCTTCCTGAAGATGCTTGTGCGCAATGATAGATGGTTCTCACATATGTCAAACTTGCTTAATCAAAGTTATGGTCGGTCTAGGTCAACATGCATGTATGACCGACGACAGGCAGGCTGCAGGCACAACTAACCAGTGCAAGTCAAATTTCTGCATGCGGTGGCCGGCGCTTTTCATTTTGAGAACAAGGGACCGATGTACAAGTACCACACTACTCCCTCGGCATGCGACAGTAGACTGGTAGTCTTCGGGTCTCTGCCGTGTCTGGGCCGGCCGTTCAAATTTTCCGTCCAGTCGTCGCAAACGTGATTGGACCGGATGGTACCTGTTGTTTTTCCAGTGCGAGAGTCATCCCAAATCAGAAGCCGTACATGTCCTTAGATCCGACTCGGAGTCGTTTCCCCTGATCTCAATTTCGTTTGCATTCGACTTGGTCTCGGTTTTCTTCTTTTTTTTTTCTTTTGAACCTGACTCGGTCTCGGTTACGAATGTTCCGTGCTCGACCATGCGCGTTCGGTGTCACGCTTTAGACCCCTCTAAATTTTAACATTAGAGAGAATCTTATTATTTAAGAATACTAAATAAAGTTTAATGACAAAACCTTTTTACAGATGGGTACATCTTTGCGAGACAAATCTAATGAGCCTATTTAATCTATGTTTTGCTACAGTGATGCTACAGTAATGAGCCTATCTAATCACGGCTTAACTATTTTTATTAGATTTGTCTCATGATTTAGACCAGGGATTCTGCAGTTAGTTTTGTAATTAAACTTTGTTTAAGACAAAAAAAAATTCTGTTTAGACTTCTCTAAATTTTAGAAAAGAGGACGCCAAACGCGCCCTAGATCTCCATCACATGCCTCTCCCCGTGCAGGAAGGGGACGACCCCGCGAGCCGCGCCCCCATATCAACGCCGCTGTTGGATCGACATCTCTTGGGCGGTCCAATCAGTTGGGGCTGGTTTCATAAAATAAATAAATCATTTCGCCAGAAAAAAAAGTTGGGGCAGGCGACTGGATACTGGTTCTAATTCGGACAATCATGCGACCTGAGAGAAGTCAACAGTTATTTAATTAGTAGTTTCATTGATGGGTGATTAAACCCGTGACAGAAAATTTCAACACCTGAGGGCTAGGTGTAAAGCCTTTGTCTCCTATTTTGACAACTTTACCTTTATGCTTAATTTTTCGATCAACAGAAAATGTCAAATTCCTCTTTCTTTCAAACAATTAATAGAATCGCTTCTTTTCTGACTACAAAAGACCCAATGCGCTGAGATTAAGCTGACAAGCTGTCTCCAGCTAATTTATCCCCTAAATAAACTGTTTACACATAGAAATAAACACTCTGTTCGGCAGGCTGCAGCTGCGGCTGTAGAAAAATAATTGTGAACATCGTAGCGACTACAAAAAAAATAACTGAAATGTAGCTGCTGCAAAACAGCCGCTGCAAAGTAGACAAACGAACAGGATTAAAAATAAGGAGAATATGACAAAAGAGCACCACGAGAGCTGTACCTATCCTCAGATACTGACGTGTAACCGACTAGTTGGCTCAATTGTGTGCTGAAAATTCGGAAAAACAGGGAAACAACGCATGTCAGATTGGAGAAACTAGATGCCAAATGAAAATCAGGGACGACGGACTCGAAACATTAATGCAGTATTTTCCACAAATCACTCAAGGGTGTGACATATGATGCTGTTCGATTGCATGATTGCATCGGGAGGAAAGCAGCAGCCCGTCACAAAGTTAGTTTTGCTTAGTACAGTACACAAGCCTAGCTTAGCTGTATAATGCTGAGACATGTGCTAGAGTAGAGATCCTGAAAAGGGAGCTGTGTGTTGTTGATAGAAACTGAGCAAGAGAATATAGCAGCTGAAATACGTGAAGAATGAATACATATATGAACCAATCCCATAACTAATGGAGCTAACAAAATAAAAGGATCACTTGCAGAGAACGGGAAGAGACTGACTATGGGCTGGGCGGTGCCGCCGTTGTTGACAGCAAATCCCACGATAAACTCCCTTGATCGCGGACCCAGTTAACTGGATGCGATAACATTAGCACAACTGGCAGAGCAGATTGAGTCCTAGGAACTCATCGCAGCCTCCGAGGTTCTGCACGAGATACACCACGCTGTAGCTGTCGCAGTAGATACACGCTGAGTGCAGTTCACTGAACCAGTAGCGAGCTGACTTGCACGCACAAGTTGATACTGCTGCTGGCTGTATCTGTATAGAAATATGCCTGACCCATCACCAGTGTCAAAGGGCAGAGTTACAAAATGTAAGGGACAGACGAAGAGAACGTCTTCGTTCCTCTAACAAAAGTGTAAGCGATCCGCAGACTCCCTCGACACCTCCGATGTACTCTCTCCATACCCACAATTCTGGTCGTTTAGGACAAGGTTTAGCATGCCAAGGTGACATTAAGTTGGGGTCTAATCTTCCACTCTTGCACTTATTAAATGTGACCCGAAGCTGGTTCTGAATAAATGTATCTCTCCTTCGGACTGGCTAGCATGACGGGTTGGCAGGCATGAGGTCTCAGGTTCGAGTTCTATGTACGTCGTTTTTACCATTTTTTTTGCCGGTTTTTGCATGGCGCTTGCGTGAATTTTATTTTCGTTTTGCATAGAATTTGATTTGAACCTGGAGCCACCTAGTGATGATTTGGTTTCGATCCCTGAACCACAAGCGGCTGCTGCTCGTAAGATCAAGTTTTCTTAGTCTCATGTTATTTTTTTTTCATGCAAAAACCTGCTACTACTAAGTCTTTGTTCATGTTTTGATAGCCGTATTTGATTTAAACTTGGAACCGGCTGTAGAAGAAGCACCCCAAGACTATGATCGCCGGAGGCCGGCGTAACGAGCTTCGCTAGTTCGACAGACGACGGCGGCGCGCGAGCCATGCCGGCGAGCAAGTGAGAGCGGGGCGAAGCGAGCCTACGTGCAGCGGCGCCGGAGAGCGAGCGACGCAGGAGCAAGGTCCGCCGGGCTGCGAGCGCAGACCAGCGC
>LAPY01003508.1:7863-24529 GCA_000970635.1 Eragrostis tef | reverse complement strand
CACCCCCCCCCCCCCCCCCCCCCCGCCCCCCAAAAAAAAAGGCTCCGTTGAAAATTGAATGGATGCAACGGTGGATTAGATAGCTCAAAAGGCATTGTACAAAAAGCAAAAATCAGCTCATTCATCGTATCACTGCATGCAGCATCAGGTGTGCTCGATGCTGTTTCGTTACTCAAGATTTCAGTGGGAGTGTATACTGATAAATTACTGGAGTCATGAGTGCACAAACCTTGACGGACTTAAGAAATGACAAAGGCGCTCGCAGACCATGAATACTGGTCACACGGAGAGTCCATCTTACACATTTCTCTACAAAACAAGCAATTGGAACACCTTTGCAAAGATATAGTCCAAATATGTAATTCAGGAAGCTTGGTGTCAATACATAATATCTAAGGAAAAGAATAACACTTTTTTTCCAAATCAGAATAAAACATTTACTAGTTTGGAAGTTTGTAATGAGACTACGCCACATATTCTGTTACTCAAAGCCATGTCAACGGGCTAGCTTTGATCATACTAGCCTTCAATATTACTAACCTTGATTTTATATGCACATTATCAATTATAGAAATGGTGAGATGATCTTACTTCTTAATGTGTACCGAAGAGTAATGTTAACAAAGTCAGTACGTATATATGGAGGAATTCGCAGATTCAGCATGCTCATGACATCAGCAATGACCTGTTCATGAAAAAAATAAATTTGCAACGAGCACGATAAAAGTTCAAGATATGACACTGGTGAAAATATTTCAAGATCTTCAGATAGCTATAAGAAGTAGAAAATATAAAAAGCCTAGAGAAATGTTTTAGAAAACAAACTCATCCATAAAGTTGCAGGGAGCTGTTCTAGTTAAACAAAGAATGAAATAGTTGTTTCTCGACCCAACGGTTATAAGCAACTCAACCTATCAGCCTTATTCCTCTCTAAGAACACATTTCCATTCAGCCGTCACAATGCCGCCTCCTAAGTAGGGTGTTTAGCCCTGGAAAGAAAAAGGTAACAGGAACAATGGAACCTCAACTCTTCTAATAAGTTGGAAAAAGCTACCTTATCCACAAGTCCATGGATGACAAGGCTTGCCTTTTTATCTTTCGGAGTAGCCTGAAAGTGAAAATGTATTAGTAGGTAACAATACCATTTTTCCAATATATAGCTATTAAATAGATACGAAACATCTCTTCAGCAGACAAAATGAAAATTGACTCATGATGTATCCAAGTTACAGAGCAATTTTTAGTTTTCATTTTTTTTTGTTAGAAAAAAAGGAAATGGTAGAAAGAGCAACACTCAAAATATTCTGATCATTCACACCTGATCAAGGTAACTTTGTGATTAATATGAAACAGAATAAAGCATGTAAGTTATTTTTTTGTTTTCTCATACTAAAATTAAACAAATATCTAATTTATTTAGTAGCAAGTACCTGAAGATTTACAATAGCTACCCTCCCCCCATTCCTGATTGACAATAGAGGCATATTACATGCAGGAGTAATCTGCAAGCTGCAGAGTACTGGAAATTAGGAATGAGAATATGATTGTAAAGCATTTCAAGAAGCAAACGGATATTTAGAACTTAAAATACCATCGTAATAAAAAATTAACATACGAACCGATATAGAGTAAGATTAAATGATTAACTGAATTGACCAAGGGTGAAAAACATGATGCCTTCAGTTGAATAGTAAGAAAGAAAATGGAAGACAAATACATACAATTTGAAGCGGGAAACAAAATTCTTTGTAAAAACATATGGTTGTCGATCATCTTTTTGTTACAGACAAAAAAAAACTATTGGCCATTGGCGGACCCAAGAGTTGTAGGCTCAGTATGGGAGATTATGACATAACAGTGAGTTTGATGGAAGTTTATGGGAAAAAACACACACTAGATACTTAAAATACCTAGGATGTCAATGCCAAGTCTACTATAACCTTCTTGACTTGAGACTCAACTATAATGTATAATGTGTCTACTCTTTGCTGTCTACAACAAAAATAGAAAAAACTCATTATCTGTTAAGGTCACCATAGAATTATATGTTGGTCTTTCGGACGCTTAGACTAGAAAGATGGGACTAAACTCCCACCTCCTCATGCACATCTATTTTAAGGGAGAGGGGAGAGACCAGCTGTGTCAGATGGGCTACACAATAAAGATTACCATGTTTAGGGGACAGCCTTTTGTATTGCATCTGAAAGGTCCATGAAGATTTCACTCCTAGCCCAAAAATGTGGCAATGTGCATATTATGGTGTTTCACGATGTAGTTCGTGGGTCCAACATTGGAGTTTGAGAATAATTCCAACTAAATTGTATATGAACAGTAATTCCTAAATGAAACGAATTGGAAAGAAAAGCGCTTAACTACCATACCATACACATTTTTACAGACAATATGAAGCATTCTTATGGGATAGACCAGTTTACCATAAAAGTAATCTCATTAATTGGCAGGTTAGAATGTTTGACAATACACTGAAACTGCACAATTCTCACTATGACGTGAGGGTAATATATGGCCAATACCTAGTTCCTAGACATAGGACAAGATCAGCTGTGCGACAATGCTCCTTGGCAGAATTCATCTCCTCAGGGGGTAAAGCATCCTGCAAAATGTGTGCTTACCCATCTAACATCAATGATTAAACTAGCAGGAAATTTTGATGGGTATACAAGATGGCACTCAGCAAACCAGCACTAAATTTTTAAGATGCCCAGAAACCATTGGGTGGCTACTCTATTTTTCTCGAGCTAGTGAACGTTAGGGGTTTCACGCTGAAAACCTTGGCCTCTAAACAATTTCTTTTAAAAAATGAAACATGGGGTAAAGATCACCCTCATAGCTTGGCATTAAGAATCTCTTCCTGGTCCGGTCAAGAAGGCCCGGAAGGCCGGCTGCCAATACACGTCACAGGGTGCCCAGGACATGTGGGCCACATGCATCTCTTGAAGGCAACCACGGTGGTTACACGTATAACACGGAACAGCCAACGAGAGGCCTTTTCTTACCGAGGCCTGTTAAAATCATTCCCATGGGGAGTAGAATCCAGGACCTGAGGTGCTACTAAGCTCACTGCAACAACTAGGCTACAGGCTCTTTTGCAACCTTGGCCTCTTAGAAAGGGAACGTACACATAACATCACAAAATGCACGAAACATAGGAAAATATTTGCTAAGCATACTGGTATTCCAGTGTTCTGATCACTCAAGAAACAACAAAGCTGCACATTTGCTGGTAATGCAAAATCTTTTGGATGGTAAGAAGGAAAGAAAAAAAAAACGCAAACACACTTGTGGTCACTACCACACCTGAAAAGTGAAGACAAAATCCCTAACGCAGTATGTTGGAGGACATTTGAAGTGTTATCAAATGTCATTTTCTTTTTTGGACCCAACGTGAATAGACAATATTTCATCAATTTAAGTCACTAAAACAAATAACATGTTAGCTTTCAATCATTGAATTAATTTTTGAGATATTAATACAAGAAACACCACCAAGTATTACAGTTGAAGTAGTTCACAGTACTTCTAGTTGCCAAGGAAGGATTTGTTAAGATAGAAACTTTGTAGCTTAGTATGTTGAAGATGTAGCATTTACCTCCCAGTCTAGAACTGTATCTTTTAATCTAGCTCCACAGTTCTTATCAGAGCAACGCCTCGGAGTATCCTTCAGTCCTATTGTCTCAATTTCAAAATCACGAAGGTACCTTCAATATATAGAATAGAAGGGTCTCTTGAATAAACTAAGACATGGAAATGGTAACATCTGGGAATTTTGAGAAAAGCTCCAAATAAGGTGTATATAGAAGTAAATCAAATCATATCATACTCAGTTTTACAGCATGGGCAGATCTCCTTAAAAGAATTGCCATGTAACTCAGCCAGCTTCTCCCTTGGGAGACCAGAACGAAGATGTAGGCTATCGACATTCTGAAAAATCAAAACTCCTCAAATTAGATGTGTTCCATATGTAATACCAAGTGCATTGGGTATATAGTATATGTTAAATAGTTCTAACTTCTAAGCACCAAAATGAGTGGAATAAAGAATGTCTGCAGCCCAATGTACTGATCTACAATTGAGCTTAAGTTCGTGCCAGAATGGCACGATACATTCAGTTTAAATAAAGCACACCTGGCTTATGACAAACTTTAGAAGTCCTGCTCTCTCCAATTCAACTAGTGCCATATGAGTCATGCTTGGAACAGCTCGATGAAAGGGAAGTGATGCATTTGGAACACCTTTTCCTGCACGCTATAATTTATACAATTGAAATCATTTGTTCAAATAATAATTCATCAGAACTATGTGTAAATTCACAAGGGAATAGCAGGTATTGAAAATAACGATGGCCTTCTAAAGTAGTAAAGGCCAGCATTCTATAAAGGGTAACCCCTTAGAATAATAAATTAGAAAGGTCTTGAAGTAAAGAGGAAGTAGTATTGACATGGGTACTACCTGCAAGGTCCAGACACCCTTGGGCCCTCGGAAATCAGGTATTCCTGATGAAGTTGATATCCCTGCTCCAGTAAACACCACTAAATGCTTACTCTGCATTGTAAGGGACAACTTTCAATGCAATTGCTATACACAAATCATGATAACAAATATAAATAAGAATCACAATGACAATTGAAAACCTTTTGCACCATGGCTGCAAGCTCCTCTATCTGTAACAACAGTCCAGAGAAAATTTATATAAAAAAATGTTGGGAAGTTAAAGAAATAATTTGATGCATGTAAATCAATGTAAAATAATAATTACAACATGAAGGTGTGTGTAATTTAATTCATCTTAGTATGGTGTCCAAAAGCGTAGCATAGCATGAAGTATGTGTTGCAGGATAGATCCTAAATCCCATCAGCTTGTGTGAAGGAAAGAAGCCCAAAGAGACGATCAGCAACTAAGGGAAACCAGAAAATTACAGGTAGCAGCTATATGACAAGCTTCGGGTTTAGGCGAAGACCTGAGGGCCTGGATGTGAGACCCTCATTGGTACAGCCATGCCTAATGCCTCAAGACATGCCATATATACCGCCATGTCTTGAGGCATTTTTGAAACACGCTAAGGGTTGGTGAGATGTATATCCTCTGGAACCCCCGGATATTAAAGAAAAGGTCGCGGCAATATTGAAATTATGTGTTTCAGCCTTTGGCTCCAATCCAACCTTCGGACAACCAAGTCTGAACAGAAATGCTCTGATTGGAGCTAGGACATCGTCATCATTGTTTGCAAAAAAAAAAGGATCCTACAGTGCCTTGGTGCATGACTCAACTATCTTATCAGAAAATTCCCAAATAAAGGATGCTATTTTCCTAGTATTTGTTCCAAAATTAATAAAATTAATACCCTTCAATAGTGCGGCTAAGCTTCATTGGGTGATGCTTCTGTTTTATCCCCATAAAGAGTCACTTGACGCTCATAATGCATCAGGTCATGTCATCAAGTCCAATATCTGAGGCATATTCTTTTTCAGATTATAAGTTTGGACTCACAATCAGTCACATCAACCAAACCGCAGTCACATCTTTTTCCTTGCTTCAAATATTCTTCTCCGCAACTAATGTAATAATAGAACAATAACATATCCTTGTCAACTATTCGCATCCTAAAACTGTGGTTCTGTTGTGGCACCATTTTTCTACATTTATGGCACACAGCTAGTTTCATCAGAGGTCACATCAAGGCTCCTGATAACATAAATTCATAAAAAGTTAAAGAAAAAAGAAACACAACCGAACATGTTTCTAGCTTTTTTCGTTTCATCACATTTTATATATTCCAAGTGAAAGCTACTTGCACCAAAAACCTACCATTGAAGAAGGATTTGCAATTTAATATAAAAAACGAAATGCTACAAATTACTATGATAGGGCCAACAATAGAAACCATAAAGAAGACAAAACAAGTTCACACAGTCCACACAATGGGCAAAATAATTGCTCATAAGTAGGCCACAGAAAATGACCTTATTATGGAGG
Source organism: Eragrostis tef (assembly GCA_000970635.1). Lineage (NCBI taxonomy): Eukaryota > Viridiplantae > Streptophyta > Magnoliopsida > Poales > Poaceae > Eragrostis > Eragrostis tef. The sequence continues at coordinate 18,534 of LAPY01003508.1, read as the reverse complement.
ATTTCAGGGGAGTCGAAGATCTCAGGCATCCCCACATCGCCTATCTCCTCCCGATAGGACAGCTTCTTTGCATAACCCAGTGACATCTTTCAGCCCTTTGCAAGAGTCTCTCAAGCCTTTGCTGCCTCCTTGTTTGTCTAAGAAAATCCAAATTTCCGCGCCATTAGTTAGGGCCCAACTCAAAAATTTTCAACAGGTGGGACGCATAAGTCCAATTATCATAACCCCATTACACAAATAAGTTCAATAATATACATATTTTCAATGGAAACATTTGAAACACAACAAAATAACATGAACAGAGGATTCTTACTTCAACATTCCAAAAGAATGCTTCACTAAATAAGCATGACCTAATTAACATAAAAGCGTTCAAGGTTTACTCTCACGTGCTATTCCAAGCTTATTCTTCACAATATTGGCCCTAAAGAGAAGATAGAACCCTTTCAGCACCTAACTCATCGGCACATTACCACCATTTCGAAATCCCCATTCAGCATTTCGGGTATTTATACTAATTCAAGCCCTAAAACCCCCAATTCCCAAAACAAACAACTAAAAGGAAGAGGCGCAGAGAACTACCTGCCGCCAAATGACGCCCTGCCCAGCTCCGCTTCCTCCGATCCCCTCTGCTGTTGTCGCTGCAACCCGCACCCCTGAGTTGCTACGCCGCCTGGCCAGTGCGCTGAGAGGCACCCCCTGAAAAATCTCCTCTCTGTCCTTCACTAGACCCTGAGCTCTCTTCCTCCTTATGGGGGGTTAGGGTTCCACGGGCGTGGTCGGTGGAGGCTCCCCTGCTTGCGCCTCCCTCTGCTCGGAGCAAGGCGAGGAGGAAACAAAAACGAGGGAGGTGGTGATCTGGGCTGGCTACAGGGAATGGGAGGTGTTGTGGGCTGAGGGCCTGGGCCTGAGGGCTGTCCATTAGGCCACAAACAATAATTTTCACACACTTAAATGTGCCGATACTTTGTTTTTCTGACTCAGCGCCATCCAAAGTTTCGCTAAAAAATATTTCGATCTGGTTTCTCTTTAGCACATCCTATATTGAAAGTAATCTTTTAAATTATTTGGCTAATTGGATATATTGAAATTCTTGGAAAGGAAGTCCAATAATTATGGGGAGGATCAACATTTTTTTGGGGCAAAGATCATCTCAAATGCTTTGAATGATTTGTGGGTAAAATGTTTTAGTTTGTCTCCGTTTGGCACAGATTATACTACTTTTGGAATAAATCAAAACATTTCTACTAGCCAAATGCAACATGTCTTAAAGATTATTGGTGGAGGTCAAGCGATGCAACTGAGCAATAGTTCTAGGACTTTAGAATATTACTAGTAAAAATGCACGTGCGCTACGCACGTGTCTAAATAATGACATCACTTGGCAGGAATATGATCATTATGATGTACTTGACTACATTATCTTTCAGAATGTAGACTTCAAAATAATATATAAAATGCTCAAATGATATTTATGATGGAGCTAATAATTGCACAAAGAAAATATATTTCCTCTGATTATTATAAACAAGTGATTAAAAAAGCACAAGCAACGTGGACAATACATTGTAAAAAAGACAGCTAAAGTGAATATCGGAATATTACAAATGAAAATACAAAGGTCTCAGACAATTGAAATATCATTAACCATCAAAATCAAAGTTGTAAACTTTGTTGAGACCCAATGCCTGTATACATAGACAAAAACTAAAGTTGACTTGCTCTGATTTTGGAAGTAGCAAACTTTGAGCATACTAGGGCTAGGGTTTGAAACTCGTAACACAAGAAGAGGATAGAACTACCCCTCCCACTCCGGAGCTATAATGCAGTTTCAGCTTGTTGCAAGCCGTGTTGTTGAGCTTGCAAGTGATCTTCAGGCTTTAGATTGCTTTTTTTCAATCTCAAAGGAGTCCTAATAAAAAATATCTTCAATTCCGAAGCAACAAGAGTAGTAGCTGCATATAAGAATATAAGAACTCAATTCAAATATAACAAACACCCATGCCACAACCAATGGTCACAATAGAATATTTGTAATCAGACCTCTCAATTCAGCAAAATTTTAGTGGAGTGAATTTGATTGAGAAGAGATTGAACAAAATACTCAGGGATCTTAAGAAACTTTCATACACTTTTCCAAACAACGTTAAAGGTGACATTTTCTCACTCTATTGACTCAGGTATTCGTGACTTGTGATGCGACAGCTGAAAAGAATAGAAAAGAGTTACGACATATCTGTCAGTTTATTTCTGGCATAAGGCACCATTTTTCTTTATGCAATGCATTAAAGTGAAATAGCCAATTGCACACTTGATTCATCCCCTCCTATTTCCATTGTTCAAATTGCGGCAAGTATAAATCGTGCATATGGATAACTCGTGCATATGGATTCCTGAAAAGAAAAGGGATAAAGAAACAAATTAACTATCGACATAGAGTATGTACATGAGATGCACTTTTTCTGAATGTTGAGATGGTAGGAACAACGATTGTAACAAAGATGCAGTCAACAAAATTACATCATGCGTGAAGTTTCCTTAGAATGCATATATGAACCTTTTGCATACTTAATTAATTGCATATTTGCAATTGCAACAGAGTTTTATGGGCTACCGTTCTTCATACCAATTTCACTTATCACTTGGAACCAAATGCAGCTATCCAACCTGCAATTATGGGGTCTTCGCTAATTTATTTGTTATGTGATCATCATTCTCATTTATTGGTACCTTGCTATATAAAATGCATAAACATTCAAAAGGCACTAACAGGCAGTTAGGAACCCGCTCAGGATACACCTAGAGGACATTTGAATGAATTCATAAATATATATGTTGGCAGCTGCATCTGCATAAAACTATGAAAACTTATATGTATTAGATATCAGGAGTCCATCTTATAAGCAACCAATGAAAAAAAAGACATTGGCAGCTGCATCTGAATATTTTCTTCCAAAAAAAAAGAAGATGAGATCATTGTTAATGCGCGGGAACCTGAATGAACGTTACCTAAATGAACTTGAACCGAAAATATATATCCAATAATCTCATGTAAGAGATAATGCATGGCTAAGAAGCTGCAGCTACCTTTTGTCACTATGCTGCGAATTTAGGTTGATGGAGAAAAAATAATAGTATTACCTCAATAAACTTTGTCGCGTGATCTGACATGAAAATAAGCTAATCTGCATTTGCATGAGATCACCAGGAAGATCTAGACCCATCAACGGACACATGCATCGAAATAATGCAGTACTTATTGCCTCCCAAGCTCATCCAAATGAAAGACCAATACATGCAGGTTATTATCTGGAAGGAAAGGAACAGTGCAACATGGAACGCTGAGTAGCATGTAGAATATAAAATTATGGGGTAAACATATAATTGCTAATTTATTGTCGCGTACTTAGTCAGTACATTCTGCGAATGCTCTCCCGGTGCTGAAGTCAAGGGAAATATGAAAACCTGTTCAAACAGCCATCAAGCATTCGTTAACTGGTAAACTAACCCTCGTTGGACATCACAACTGGTCTTTCCGCAATCCAAATAGTCATTCAGTGACTTATAGGAGCTTATGTAGGTAGGCCATTGATGCTGCCTCTGCATTACTAAAAAGAAATATTGTTAACTGATATTATAGGTGAGCGCACATTATCTGTATAAATGAAAAAGGCAGGTCAAAACTATTTTAAGGGTGATAATCAACCGTCCTCCTGCTTCCCAGCTTTATTATCATCGGATTGCTGTTCAGCAGCGTCAGATTTGCCAGCACCAACAGGAGGCGGTTCTTTTTCCTCACGCTCATACCCTAAAATCAGATCAATAAAGCACACCGATAAGCAGCTTCATGACGAATAGAACAAATCTAACAAATTATCAGATTCGGCAAAATACAAAAGGGAAAGAGATAAGAAGCTGGTACCAGATTTGGCGTCGGCGATGCATGTACTTGAAGCAGTACTTGGAGCAGTCATGTCGTGGTATGGGTTGGAGGCGTTGATGCACTCGGAGTGGACGGGGCGCTCCTCCGGCGGGCGCTTCCACGAGTCGGGGACCTCGTTGTCGAGATGCTTCCTGGCCTCGGCGATCTTGCGGAGGCTGTTGGATGGAGCACTCGTGGAACGGGTTCGATGAGGTGATGCACTCCGGCGCCACTGACGCCGTCAACGATCGGATCATCGATGTGGTGAAGGCGGAGGAAGCGGGACGATTGAACGACGACGACGACGGCGAGGGCGACACGGTGCAGGTAGAGATGGAGACGAGACTGCAGTACGACAGGCAGGCGACTACAAGCTGTGCTGGTACGGCGCGCAAGGCGACGTCCCCGTCTCCGACGTGCTCCACAGCGGCTCCGGCACCGACCCCGCGACGCGCCCGCCGTCCCTGCTGACCTCGACGAGAAGAAAAGCTTCAAAGGGTTCACGTGCTGACCTACTTACCTCCCTTCTTCAGTCTCCAGACCCCGCCCCCCGCCGCTACGCCGTCCCAATCGAAGAGGATGAGGGAGTAAGATTGGAATCCAGAATTTTGGGAGGGGACAGAAAACTTTCGGAAAAATGGAAACCACGCTGTAATCAGGCACGGTAAAAGGAAAGCAATAAACTTAACCGGTAATTAGAGGAGGTGGGAATTCCCTGTGGCTACCAATTTGATCGGTGAGAAAAAACTTACGATCGTCATCGCAAAATAACTTCCTAATCTGCACGAGATGGAACTATAGCAATTATGACACGGGATGGAATTATGGCAGGAAAACTCAAGTAAGAAAAAATTCGTTAGGAAATCTCACGTAAGAATAGGAGGTGGGATTTGAATTATGGGTAGGAAAACTCAGGTAAGAAAAAACTCGGGATTATCATCGCAAATGAACTGGCAATGACACTTTGTCCACCTCCCGTGTCCGAAACTAAAAGTAATAGGAGGTGGGATTTGGAATTATATGGCAATTATGGCACGGGATGGAATTATGGCAGGAAAACGCACGTAAGAAAAAATTCGGTAGGAACTGTAACGTAAGAATAGGATGTGGGATTTGAATTATGGGTAGGAGAACTCAAGTAAGAAAAAACTCGGGATTGTCATCGCAAATGAACTGGCGACGACACTTTGTCCACCTCTTGTGTCCTCATTTCGTGGGTCCGGACCCAGCATGGAAGGATCGGATGGTAGATATTAAAGATGACCTTTAGATCAACGGTGGATATACAGGCGGGGTAAAATCTGGCAGGTCAAAAATATTTTTCTCTAAACTGATTCTTTAAGGGTTTAGATAGATAGATATAGTGAAAGGTGCAAGGAAAGACGACCGGAACACTCACTAGAGTGAAAAAAAAAGTTGCAGTCTTCTCAGGAAACTAAACAGATCTTACCGTTAGAGCAAGCTTAACGTGTTGGCTTGCAGCCAATTTTGTGTCAGATTTTTTTGATATGGAGGAAAGAGAAAGAAGAAAAGAGAAGGTGCATGTGATGACCGCCGGCGACCGGCTCGGCACGAGCTCGCAGGCAATCGTGGGCCTGAGATGGCTTGGGTGAGAGTGGGAAGAGAAGGAGGCTGGGATGAGGTGAGACCAAGAGCAAACTTTAAATTGACTTTGCGATGGGTCGTATGCATGTGCGCTAACTAACGATGCATCCTTCCGCGTTGGGCTTGCTCTTATGATAGGATGTTAGAAAGTATGTTATAGGGTACTTTTGCCATCTACCAAGGCCGTCCCAAGGCAATGAAAACCGGTGCTATCCCTATTTGGGCAGTCAAGTCTTTCGAAGCCCAGATTTGTGTGCGACTCGTACATGCAGTAGTTTCATCCTCTGTCTTGCTTTAAAGGTTTGCTTCAATTTGCATATGACCGTCCTACATAATCGAAGAGGCGCAACAGGGTTTGATCCGTCGATTGTCTACACCTTTCGCACCCTTTATGCCCAACTACCCTAGCCCTCTCTGACTTGGGTGGGGGAGGGGGTATAACATCTCGAACATTTTGTTAAGAAGAAGACCAGGTCGAGAAAATTCTCAAACGCCTTCCTCACCAGAAACAAGGACTCATGCTTCGCCCATAAGAGGCATCAGGTCTGATCACGGATCGCTTCAATGGCAATACCAAGTTAGAAGTTGATCCTTGCGACCTGACGCCCCATAGCCCTCGTTTCCTCTTTTCATCGTTGATGTGAAGCGTATCAGATGCTAACCAGAATTACATAGTGGCTAATCATGGTACAAATTACATATTATTGTTTTTACGCTTGATTTTAAAGCCTGGATCAGAATTTCACACAGGCCCTGAAATTTTTCGGGACGGCCCTGCTTTCAGCAGCACCCTTGCAAGATTATAGAGTTGGAAAATATTTTCTTTTACTTTGTTTCATGACACGTGTATTCTAAGGGGTTGTTCGTTTTTTTAGCCAAGATTTTAGCCACTTAGAATATTGTCATTTAGGAGTACTAATTAAAGTCTAATTACAAAACTAATTTTAGAACTCTGTGCTAATTTGCGAGACGAATCTAATGATGGTAATTATGTCATAATTAAGCCATAATTAGGCAATGGTTACTGTAGCATCACTGTAGCGAAACATAGATTAATTAGGCTCGTTAGATTCGTCTCGAAAATTAGCCCATATTTGTAAAAAGGTTTTGTAATTAGACTTTATTTAATATTTCTAAACGGTAATATTTCCCCTGGCTAAAATAAATTTGAACAAAAATTTTGAACGGTTTCTTCGGTAATCTGCGCGATGTAATGGTTTCCTTTGTACATTCGTTTCTCGGTAAACTGCTCGGTAATCTAGATTTAGCCCTCTGTTTGATTATTTTTTGAAATTTTATTTTTTGTTTGAATGAAGAAAAATACTTCCTTAAAGAAATACTAGCTGGAACCCGGGCTTGCCCCGGGTTGCAAAACTTATGTAAAAATTTGCTTACAATTGGCTTGTTAAACAAAAAGGGCATGACAATATGGTTATTCATGTAAGAAACAGGATAAATTATTGAAAGTAAGGTGTGATCCACATATTCCGGTACAAAGGTTCAACAGCAATCGAATACATAGATGTATCAAATGCCGTTTTAATCAAAGGCGCTTTGTATATATTCCAACATGTTTATCTGTAAACAAATCGAAGAAAACAGATGAAGACAAATGTAAACAATTTTTTTTTGTCTAGTCCACTATTCTGAAACATCTGTACAGCTGCAAACACAAACTTATGAAAATTAAAGCATGGCTTTATACTTGTAGCAAGAACAACAACAAAAAAAAAGATGTGCTCCAAAAAAATTTGACAGCATAAAAAACCGGGTCCTCTGCCATTTTAACATGTATAGGCCAATTTATTTCTCTAGACCAGACAGCTATCAGGGCCATAAGTCCAATGCAGGGCCATATCGGTATATTGTTTTCAGTAGAAAAAAATGATATCATCTGAGGTAATTGATTTATGCTCCATTAATATAATTTAGGAGTGTATTGTTCATCCTAGTGGCTCTAGCATTGTAAGCTGGGGGGGGGGTATAATTAAATGAATGCAAACCAAGAAAAGTAATTATGTTGAAATGTGACTGCCGCATAACAGGGACATGTACTTACTCAAGGTCACCGAATGGAAGCTATTGGTGTGCATTCAACTATCGATATAATTTAGCAGTGGTCTTTCGAAAAACATAATTTAGCAGTGTATTGTTCATTCTAATGATTCGCAGTAGGCAAGTTGAGGTGTTGAGCCTATTTACATCTCCTATGTACGCAAGTTGACGAAGTTAAGGGAATCAAATCGGAGAAGCAGCAGAAATCGCAGATCGAGAGCCTGACTGGGATGGGGGTGCTGACCCTAGTACAACGCCTGGTGGACGGGCGGCGTTGGCTCGCGGCGACGCGGCCCCTGTTGTGGCACCCAGCGGGCGGTGAGCAGCGGCAGCCAAGAGCACGGTTGAGCAGCGTGCTGGCAGCGACGGCGAATCGCGTGGAGCGAGCGGCGATGGAATAGGGAGCGATCGGTTTGTTTTTCGATAGAGGGGAGGGGAGGGGAGCGGCTTCGAGAAAGCGCCAGCGAACGGGGCCTAATGCAAAAATCATCGTTGCTACAGTACTACAGTAGAAATGCGTGGGACCCATCTACAAAATCATAGAGAAAGGTAGATCAGGTGCATACGAAATATTTGATTCTTATGTGCATAAATTTTTTAAACATAAGATGTAATTTTGATGGCTTTAAATATTGAAAGTTTGAAAAGCCTCGGCCATAATTTTAGCAACCATAAATCCATATTGTGTTTACAAAAACATTTGCTTCATCACTAAAATTTCTCGCCCATAACTTAATATGTGCACATGTGATTTTATGGCTCTCAATGAGTTTTTTTTTTAGTTTGTGCACATATGGAAGAAATACTTCTTGTGCACCTGCTATCTACTCTTTCTTTATAAGTGCAACCAACTAAGTATCATTGATTGCTATTTCTCTCAATCCTCATGCAGCCACATCACCTCAATTGTTTGGTCCGTCCGATCCAACAAGGTGATTTCTTCCAGCCGTTAGATCCGTTGCATGTCCAAGCATATTGCTAGCTACTCTCCTGATCGTCACCACGCTTATGCTGTTTAATTACAAATCAAATGGACGTACACCTATGCCCCTTAACTACAAATCTAATGGACCCATTATGTCCCACAAATTCCCCTACCCTCAATGTTTCAACATGTAACTGGCAGCGTAGAGAAGAAGGGCGACAGGCTGTCTAGAGAGAAGAAGGGCGCCCTGCATGGGAGATGGAGTTGGTTGGGGAGTAGGTTCACGGCGACATCATCAACGTTTTCTAACTAAAAAAATCCGTAGAGGCCAAACCGTACATCCAAATGAAAAACCGATTCAACCATCGTGTTTCTCGTGACGAGATCTTTGAAACTAGACCCCACTTAAGTATGTTTTAAAAAAAAATATTGATACTAGAAAAGTTACTGTAACTTTTTACTTTGGTTGGCCAACTTTGTTATTTGTTACTACAACTTTTCCGTTTGGTCGTCCAACATTTTCAATTAACGCTCCCATCATTTTCATTTGTTGTCCATTTTTTTATTTGTTATTCAAATTTTTATTTGTTTTGTCCAATTTTTTTGGCTGCAAACTTTTTGCTTTGGTCGGCCAACTTTCCGATTTGTTCGTACAACTTTTACGTTTGGTTGTCCAACTTTTCCAATTTATGCTCCAACATTTCCATTTGGTTTTCTAATTTTTTATTTGTTGTTAAAACTTTTTATGTCTAACTTTCTTCCTTCGTTGCTGCAACATTTTCATTTCTTGTCCAACTTTTTATTTGTTCTAATTTTTTGATTTTTTGATTTTTTTTTAAAAGTTCTCAAAACATAGTTAATTGGGGTCTAGTTTTGAAGGCTTCGTCGCAACGAATCCAACGGTGAAATCGGTTTGCAATTCAGAGATTCGGTTTGAAGTTATGCCTTTTTTAAAACAACAAAACTCGTATAGAGCCACTGGGGCCCACGGCTGCCGCGCTCCGCGCTGGTTACTAGAAGGCAGGTGGTCTTAAGAGGCTGTTTGTGACCACAAACAAAGATACTAGCGGTTGACCGCACACCATACGTCCCCCTCCTCTTCCTCAATTCCGTCCCTCCCCTGCCAATGCATACATTGTCTAATTAGTACTAATTCAATTGCGTACGTTTTTTTTCTGTTATACTTTTATAATCTGTTAACAGATGGACATTTAAAAACAGACGAGCCTTGCCATGGTTTCTCATCTATACCCAAGACCACCATGCCTTTGTCCAGACATCAGGAGATGCAGCCCACCTGTGCGATTAATCCTCCCGCCATGAGTTTAATGGCATAATTACTCTTGATTTCCTCTCCCACGTAGCAGTAGCAGATATATATACGCCCCTCCAACCTGTCCCCAACAATCGGATGATTAGAGTGCCTAATCTTTCCATTTCCCCTGCTAATTTTGTTGGAGATGCATGGTGGTGGTTATATACACCTACGGCTCTTGATCCATCAACCAATGATTCTTTTGGGCAGGTCGCCAGCAATGATTTCTGCAACAACATGTAATTATGGTCCCATCCATGCTTGCTCCTGTTTCTGAAGGAGATCGTTGCATCTCCTCGCAATCAGTGCTGGTGGCCATTGCAATCTGAGATCGGCAAACGCACTGAATATTATGGCCTGTTAAGGTCCATAATAATTAACTAATTTTATTTTAGTCAAGACCTATAATTAATATAATAATGGTTTAGTTTCACATGGGATTTCTATATTTAATTAGCTCAACTTATTAGTTGTATTTCTGGTTGATCCTCTAGAGAAGTTGAGAGAGGCTAGTGGTGAGCCACACGCAAGCGTGCCGCCGCCGTGGCGTGCGGGCGGACGCGTCGCATCGCGTTATGGAAGTTTTGTCAAAATGGCGCCTCTCAGATGAACCAACACCTTTTCGTTACTGAAAGTTGACTAGAGGGGGGGGGTGTGAATAGGCAACTTAAAATATTTTCTCTGAAATACACTTAGTAGCGGAAATTAAAACTTGACGGAACTTCCGTCATGTGGCGGAACTTCCGTCGAGTGATGGATGTTCCGGCAGGTGGAGGAACTTCCGGTACAGGGAATATAATCGAAATTAAATCACAACCTATGCAGCAGTTCTAGTGATTCTATTCGGAT